>PVIC010029639.1:0-22386 GCA_004025085.1 Thryonomys swinderianus
CAAGCTTTCATTCTCCTTCATCATTCCCTGGAGTTCTGCTTGAAGCTGTTTAAAAGGTTCCATTGCTTCTGCTAACTTGGATTCAATCATCTCACTGATCTCTTCTTTAATGAATTCTTTCACTGAGGACAGTATCTCTGTTTTGATCTCAGAGATGAGTTCTGCTTTCCATTTTACTAGATCTGCTTTAGTTACCATCTCTATGAGTCCTGGTGTTTGAGTTTCAGTTTGCCCTATTTCCCTTTTCTCTGAATTTCCCTGTGGTGGTGATCTTTGTGTCCGGTTTTTGTGTATTTTCCCATTTCTACTCTTTCGTTGTTTTTAATGCTCTTCTTTGACTGATGACAGGACAATGTTTGTTGCAGGTCTCTTTCTATTATCTGGGGCCCCTTGGAAGCAGCACTTTCCTGGGGGGTCTTCCTTGAATCTGTAATGACCCTTGAGAGTTCTCACTCCTGACATATCATGATAGGTATTTGAGCAGAACAATCACATCATGTTTGTTACCATAATACAATAAATGCCAATATCAGTATTAAACACAGTAAATAAGATTAAAAGGTTTGTTAGATTCGATACTGGATACTTTGAGCTTATGAGTTACCTCTATGTCTGACTCCTCACTGCACAGCTCCGGGATACAGTGGGCTGGTGGGCGGCCTTCAGTTCACTGGAAATGGCCTGCACCCTGCAGCCAGGTCCGCGTGCTGCTCCCTCAGTCCGCCGGAAGCAAGGCACGGTGTGGCCGCATCAGGTGGGTCCGGTCCGCCCGTGGCTGGTCCCTCAGTCCGCTGGAAACACGGCACAGTGGGCCCGGAGCTGCTGGGTCCTGTCCGCCCACCGCTCATTCCCCAGTCCGCTGGAAACACGGCACGGCGGGCCCTGAGCTGCTGGGTCCGGTCCGCCTGCCGCTCGTTCCCCAGTCCGCTCTGTACTTATCTATTCTATTTGATTCCACAATAAGATCAACATAAGCCACAGACAAGTTAAAAGTAAAAATTTTCCTGGATAAATTAAACTTTAAAACAGGTTTGAATAGCATTGAGAGTTTTTGGTACAATAGGGTAATTAAAGTGGCTAGGGCTAGCTATTTACTTTTTAGGTTATGGTTAGAAATTTAAACATATTTCTGTGCGCATCAGATATTTATGACATTAAACATTTAGTTCTTTTGACATATGAATGATATGTTGAGGAAATTAGTATACAGTGTTAGGGAAAATTATCAGATTGTCAATTTTACAATAAATTGAGGGAGGAACACTGAACAATTAAGATAGCTGTGTGATGCAAAGAATGAGATAGGTGGATGATATTACTTTCATGAGGCATTAAATTTTCTGGAATATGTTGAATGTGTGTTAAAATCTTAGGTAGTAAATGCAGCCCATGAATTGATTTTTTTAAAAAGGAAAATATGATAGTCAATAAATGTTAAATTTCTTCTCTAAATCATGTTATGACATCAGATCTAGTATTGCGAGGGTGTCACAAATGTTTGCCCCTTTCTATTTCAAAGTAATGACAAGAAACATTGATAAATTTCAACCTAAATGATGGAAGATGAAAGGGACACTCAGAGAGGAATGAAACCTGGGAAAGTAAAGAGAATTTAAAAAGCTACTGTGTTATTTGGTGAAGTTAAGGCCAAAATCATTCTTGTAAAATGTCATCTAGTCACTATGTAAATTTTTGGTATTATAAAGGAATAATGAATTAGGCAACTAGAGAAAATTATTTGTACCCTTATTTATAAATTTTAAAATATGCTAAATAATGGTGAATACCAGAATTTTATAGCCTTTTAACTTTTCAAAGCTGTGACTTTTTTTGCTAATTAGCATTGATAATTGCCAAATATACCTTTCAATCTACTTTGAACAAATCAATGAGAACTGGAAATTTTGAGTGATGATCTCTTAATCTCTTCATTTCCCTAGATTTTCTTTTACTGTTGAATTTTTCATGAGTTAATATTCCCCAATGCTTCTTGTTATAGAGTAGACTTATAATATCCTCCATAGCCTCATGTGTTCAAAAGTGGGGTTTTGGAAAGGTGATGAGATAGTGGAAGTGCTATGGCTGACTTGCTGTTAGGAAAAGGGGTCTGGTGAGAGGCAAGTCACTGGAAGTGTGACTGGGAAAGACTTTTCTTGTTCTTGGCTCCTTTCTTCACTGTATGCTTCTGGGGCCATTTCATGAGCAGCTGTCCTCTACTGAGCCTTTTCGCCATGCTATTTCCACCTTATAGCCCACTGACCATGGAACGAACCATCTGAAACTATGAGTCAAAATAAACCTCTTTTCCTTTATGTGGTGTATCTGGATATTATGTCCAGTGACAGGAAAGTATCAAAGCCAGATTTTGATACCAGAGAAATGAGGTCATTGCTGTAACTCTGCCTCACCATGAAATTCAGAAACCTTTGGAAGTGCTTCATGAAAGAGGTTTAGAAAGAATTGGAAATTGTATCCAACAAGCTGGGCTTGGTAGGATATTTTGGTCAGAGTTCAGAAGATTAAAATGCTTATAGAACTGCAGACACTAAGTGCTAAGGTCAGATTTCCTTTGGAAACAGAGACTCTATTGGATACTGGGTTAGAATTTACATATATTTATGATCTGGCACAAAATTTGTATATATTTTCCTATATGCTGAAATACTGTGGCAGACTGAAATTAAAGTTGGAGGATTAATTAATTTAGCAGAGAAAATTTCCAGGGATTCCAACATTTAGGCTGTGTCAGTATAGGTATTGCTGGCCCATTTTAGCTAAATTTAAGGTGGGAATCAAGAGCAAATATCAGAGCCATATATGAAATTTTGCATTTTCATTAGAAAAGAGAACTTAGAATTACAGTAAAGGACAGCATCACTGCTAAAGAGATTTCCATTTTTAAAGAAGCTATGGACTTTAGATATGGAGAGTTGGAAAGGTAGCCTGGAATCCTATCAGAAATTAGAAAATTCCGCTGTTCTTAGGCTCAGAAGAACAAAAGTACAAAACTGTCTCTGGAGAAAAGAATCCCTGGGTCCTCTGTTGAAGAATGGCTACCTAAGGAATTGGTTCCCAGAAGTTAGTTCATAGTACTCAGTCAGCGGCATCTACAGCCATGAAAAAAAAGTACCTGCCTGTTTGTTGAATAGGAAACACACCTTGGAATCTTCTATGGGGTGCTGGTTTTATGAGCATAGAGCATGCAGAAGCTTTGGGGTCAAGGAAGCTTCTGTTCAGACTCCAGAAGAATGCCTAGGAAGCCAGGCAGTATGGCGCTCGGAGAGATATGTGTGAAGTTTGGAGGGCACAGCAGAAAGTGCAGTGGTGACCTCCTGAAGTTGAAAATGAGAGGAACGTGGAATATCTGGTGAGGAGGGCCACATGCAGTGAGAAGAACCATCCCAAGAGGGCAACCATGAGGGTTGCAACTGGTACAGCAAAGGGCATAGGGCTGCTACCACCCAAGTGCTTTGGAGCTCATGTTTCATGATTTGCCACATGATCCAGATATAAAACTCTAAAATTTAATGTGTGCTCTATTGGATTTGACTCTTACTTTGATTCAGTTCATTCCTAACTCCATTTCTCTTTTTTGGAATGATAATGTTTACCTTTCAACACTGTGTACTGTAAGCATTTAAACTTCTTTTTTATAGGTTCTCACAGCTGAGAGTTCTCCTTGTGGAGCAGAGGAGACTTTAGAATTGCATTTCTCAGAACTGCTGAAGCTGTGAAGACTTTGGCAACTCTTTAAGATGGACTTAGTGCTTTATACATCATAAGATGGACATGAGCCTTTTGAGAATCAGGGACAGAATATTATGGTTTATATGTAGATTGTCCTGCAAAAGCCCCATGTGTTCAGAGGTGGGAGTTTGGTCAGGTGATGGGGAAGCCATAGCTGACTTGTGGGTGGAGGTATGATCTGGAAGAGTGTGTTCTTGTCTCTGGTTTTGCTCTTCATTCTCTGCTCTGGCTGTTGTGAACTGAGTGATGATGCCATCTCTGTGGCTTCTGCCATCTATTTCTTCCTTGGAGCCATCCAGTTGTATACTAAAACTATAAGCCCATCCACCTCTCCTCCTTTAAGTTGTTGCTATTGGGTATTTTGTCCCAGTAACCAAAAAAAAGTCACTAATCCACACCAGTACACACTTGAATTTTTTTTTTTTGAGACAGGGTCTCGCTTTGTAGTTCAGGCTGGCCCTGAGCTCACTATGTAGCCCAGGCAAGCCTTGAACTCAGCAATCCTCCTGTCTCTGCCTCCCGAGTGCTGGGATTACAGGCGTGAGCCACCACGCCCAGCCACACTTGAATTTTTAAGGAGCTACAAAAAGTGAGAAGTAAATTTTATGGAAATTTTTGGTTTGTGGAATTATAGTTGTTTGGATTGCAGATACTTTCTTTACATTTTCTTGATGCTGATTGAGGTATACATGTGACTGTTTGAGCGGTTCCTTTGTAAAATGTGACCTCAAGTGTCTTTATTTATTAATACTGTAATAATAAGAATATTTGAATTATTATACATTATTTTTTGAAGATCATTACCACTAACTCCTAAAGTTTATCAGTGATACTGAAATCTACTTTATGATTTAAGTATCAGGTTATCTACTTATTGCTTTCTCTTATTCTTGAACATCCTACGTTCTCTTTAGCACTTTTTAAATAGTTTGTTATAGCAGCAATAAGAAATTACTATACAACTGATGTGTATCTGAAGTCAGATGTTTTGATAACAACTACCAAAAAACATAGAAATAGAATTAAAATTGAGTAGAGATCCAAAGATGTTTGAAAAAAAATATAAAATAAGCCTAAATTGCCTTGAACCAACTGGGCTACCTTAGTCACAAGTCTGTTGCTAGAATAAAATAACAAACATATAGAAAAGTGGTACATTAACTTAGGGTTTCAAAGCTTTTGTCTATGGCTGATTGCTTCCAGGGCAGAAACTTCATGGCAAAAGGGCATTGGAACCAGAGATATAGAAAACAAAGAAGAGTAAGAGAGGAAGGGGCCATAGACACTTACATATAGATACAGTTTACAAATTCATATTCATGAATCCTCCTTCCAACAAGGCTTCACTTTCTAATGATACATTCAGCTATGAACACATGAATAGGTTCCCTTCCTCACATCCAGTCTCCTCTTCACAAATTTCTTGATCCAGTCAGGTTTACAACATGAACAGCTGGAAAAGAGATATTGATGTTAGACCACAGCTCATGGATGTCATAAGAAAATGAGTCATGTAACTAGAAACTAGAGGAGTGTGGAAAATTAGATATATAACAGTAGAAAACTTAGCCAAATTGAATCTTTTGTAGGTTCATTTTGCTTTGCTTTTTCTAATGGGAATCAACTCAGGACCTTCCATTTGCCAGGCAGGTGCTGAGCTAAATCCCTGACCCCTGAGCTGGATCTTATAACTGTATCAAAAATAAAACTTTTAAGTGATAAACTCAGATATTTACTACTTGGTTAAGATTTCTCAACAAATCATGGAATATATGATTTGGTTTCATAATAAACATATTAAAATACAAGAAAAAGATAAACTATAGGAAAAATTTTTAAGTAAAAACTAATCAAACCTTGAAGATTTAGGGAATCCTCATTTCTCCCACATTGCAAATGATGCTACTATTAGGAAATTCACTGTGGGGAGACCAAGCCCCTAGAAAGAAAGGTTATAACTAAGAGAACTTTCCATAGCAGAAGATCAAAGAATGTGCCAACCCAGAGGACTCCAAGGAAATTAATCATGTAAGTCATGATTTTCTCAATAATCTTAGCAGAAATCTGGAGCAGTAATAGGTCTATTCCCACCAAATAATTTAAAATTTAGATAAATTTTATAAAATTTTTGTTGACATTTGCCTCTTTCATACCAAAAATATAGTTAAAAGTTAATAGAAAGACACCGCTGACAAAAGAGACAATTTGGTAAATTTGTTCCCAAACACATAAAGTAATATGAGAAATTCCCAGGTATTTACAATTGGAAATTATAAACCTGATATTGAAATTTACCCATATTCTGAGTGGTATTTCTTTGACTTTCTCTAATACAGGAAGGGTCTAAAATAGTAAGTCAGATACACTCATTGTTCTACATTTACACTATATCATTATTTAGCTGTGAATTGTATGTGAAGTTATCATAATTTATGCATCTGTTGTTCTTCAAGATGAGTATAGGGCAAACTTTATGTTTGATTAAGTCCCATGAAAAGCTACTTGACCTTGGCCACATATGTCAATTTATTGGAGTCCATTGTTCTCATCTGTCAAGCCTAAATTTCCTTGTAGGTTTGTAGTTCTGTATTTGGAGGGTACTACTGAATTTATATTGTGCTTTCTTGAATCTTAGCATTAGTCATCGCAGACTCTGTGTTCTTTAAAGATTTGCACTACATCAGGTACAATTATCTGCACTTTAACAAGTATTTAATATCCAACATCCCAATAAACATTTGTACTTTAACTACTTTTAATGCAATTGTAAGAGATTGTAAATAAAAACCATGGAGAGATTCTGATATGACTGACAACATGAATTAAGCAAATTGTAGGACTTGGTAACAGACTACTCAGAAGTTTCTCTTTCTTCATGACAAATAGCATATGCCCTAAAAAATAACAAACATTTCTATGTAGAACAGGTGTAAATACAAATAATAGCAGACAATGCCATCTGAGATAATATCTGATTTACAGCCAATAGGCCTGCATGCTGTCTTTTATTATTTCTATTTGACTGATGATGAAATCAGAGTTTGGAAGGCACCTGAATGCATCACTCTATCACTCAGCTCTTAGGTGGCAAGTCTGTCTTACTTCAGTGTTTATGCTTTTATCACTGCAATGACAGTACCAAAGAAATATATCATCATGAAAAATACTAAATGTATATTTTAGATGAAGAGTGAAGCATTTTAATAAAGAGGCAGACTTGGCATTTGTTCAATACTTTCTATAGCAAAACTTTCTCTTCTGTAACAAAGTTTCCATTTTTCCCATTTTAAGTATTCTTTTCTAAAACTGAAATAATTAGAATTTTGCCACCTTCAGTGATTTGCCTATTAGAAAATATAAGGCACGCCTATAGAAACCAATTATCCCTTTGATTAAGAGGAAAACATTTTGATATGATCCCTCTATCTTTGATGATAACCAGATATAAATATATAGCAATCTTTGTATTAATTAAATGATTATATAAAATTACCATTGTAGAAAATTTTTGTAAATTTATAATCCCTTAGTTATCTTTGCCCAGCCTAGGATATCACTAACAGACAGTGTTAGCTCCACAACACCCTTGAGTTGGCCGATGCCATGTTGTCTCCATAAAGATGCAGCTCCTCTTCCCTGGTCCCTAATATGTTTAGTACATTGAATACTGACTGAGGTGCAGTTTTTCTGGAAAATAGACCAGTCAACAGTGAAGAGCTCAGAGAATTGAGAAGAAACAAGAATTTCACTCTGTAATATATAAATATTATACACATGCATCTTGAATTTATAGTCTTCTTTTTCTATCTTCATTCTGATTATGAAAACTGAATTGTTTCTATGCCTTTGATTCTCTTTTATCTCTTATATAAAAGTAATTGTAATGATTACATATAGTGACATTTTCTTACCTTTGCCCTGGTATAATCCATTTTATTTTCTACCAAATTATTTAAAATATTATAACAAGCAAATTCAAATATACTAGTCACCTTAGTTACTTTTCTCACTATGGAGACAAAATGCTCAACATCCAAAATTAAAGGAAGAAAGTGCATTTGGCCCAAGGTTGGTAAAAGTTTCAGGGAAGAGTTGGCTGGCTCCAAGACAGGGTTGGATGGCAGAGGGGCAGCAGAGATGATAAGTAGTCTATGGCAAAGCAGGCCAGGCAGAAGGCAGCAAGCAGCAAGCAGCAAGCAGTAAGCAGTAAGCAGCAAGCAGCAAGCAGCAAGCTACAAGTGACAGGAAAGGGCCATCTTTCTTTCCTGTATATTTCATACAGACTTCCCACCTCAAAGGGGGGACACCCTTACTTCTATCCAAACTTCTGCCAAATCAATAAATGGAATAATTTAGTAATCATACACCCTCTTGTAAACCTCATGCACTCCAGATCCAACCACCTCCAAGAAGCCCCAATTTTGACCACATGAATTTTAGGGTGACATCTAGACAAAAACTATAACACCAACCAAAATTTAACTCTTGGATGTGATATTTCTTACTGAATAGTGACAACATATTCTTTAGTTTTTTCAAGCTAAAATGTATTCTTAAAATATTAAATGCATGTATGGAAATATCACACATGATGCCAATATCTCTGTAATAAATAAAACAAAATAACTGAGCCTAACCAACTCAGGATTCTTATAATTTATACAATAATTTTACAGTAATTTTTAGGTACATTATTATCTTAACAAAATTGCAATACCATGATAATATCAAAAAATTATGTGCAGAGGTTCTTTTAAAAATAATTTTACCTTATTGTTACATTTTAGTAACACATCATAATTGCATTCAACATTGAGAATTTTCACCTGCACATAATATATCTTGATTCTTATATTTTTATATTCTCCTGCCCTCCCTTCATTCCCCAACCCCCTATACATAAACTTTGTTTTCATTTTTTTCCTTTTTATTGTTGAATTTTTTTCTTTCCCTTTTTTGCTTTCCCCTTTTCCCACCCATTTCCCCTTCTCTTTTGAAGGTTTTCTGCCTATTTCACAATAGCTGTCATACATTTCATATCTCATTTATACCTCAGTTTCTCATAGCAGAGAAATAGTACAATTTTTACAAATCTGTGTTCTATTTATTTTATTTATGATTATGGCCTCAATGTACACCTGTAATTTATCATTTTTATGGCTGATTAATACTTTATTTTATTAAAAAAATCCAGATCTTCTTTACCCTGGCACCAGTTGGTGGTAAGAGGTTTTTAATTCTTTCAAAAATATATCCAGCAGGCAAATAGTAGGGTCTTTAATCCTACTTTTTGAGGAATCTCCACATTGATTTTCACAGTTGTTGTAGTACCAGTCTTCATTCCCATCATCAGTGGAGAAGGGTTCCTTTCTCCCTGCAGCCTCACCAGCATTTGTTGTTGGTCAATTTTGTGATAGCAGCCATTCTTTCTGCAATAAGATGGAATCTCAGTGTAGTTTTCATGTGTATCTCTCAAATGAACAGTGATGATGATCATTTTTCCAGGTGTTTATTTTCTTCCTTTACTTTTTCATCTGAAAAAATATTTGTTCATTCCAGATGCCCATTTTTGAACTGGGTCTTTAAATTTGTGGGGTCTGATTTTTTAAAATTCTTTATATATTCTATATAATAGGCCTTTGTTTTAGGAACAGCTGGTAAAATTTTTTACCCATATTGTATGTTGTCTTTTGACTCAAATTTAGTGTTTTTGTTTTAATATTTAGATCTTTAATCCATTTTGTTTTCTGTTTGTTTAATGGTAAAAGATGTAGGTCTAATTCTAATCTTTGGCAGATTGAAACCCAGTTTTTCCAGCATCATTTATTAAAGAGGCTCTCTCTTACCCCACTGAGGATATTTGGCTCCTTCATCAAAGATGAGGTGACTTAATATATCTAGAGTTGTTTCTGCATCACCTAGTCTGTTCCATTGATCCTTGTGTTTATGGTTTTTTGCTAGTTCCATGCTGGTTTTTTTTTTTTTTGAGACAGGGTCTCGCTTTGTAGTTCAGGCTGGCTCTGAGCTCACTATGTAGCCCCAGCAAGCCTCGAATTCAGCAATCCGCCTGTCTCTGCCTCCCGAGTGCTGGGATTACAGGCATGAGCCACCACGCCTGGCTCCATGCTGTTTTTAACACAGTAGCTTTGTAGCATAGTTTCAAATTGAGGATTGTGATAATCCCTGCCCTGCCTTCGTTACCTAGAATTGCTTTTGCTATTCTAGGTTTGTTCTGTTTCCAGATGAATTTTTTGGATTATTTTCATTAGTTCAGTGAAATATAATATTGGGATTTAAATGGGGAATTGAATCTATATAATAGCTTTGGAAGAATGGCCATTTTCATTACATTGGTTTGTCCTACCCAGGAGCAAGGGATGTTGTTCCATTTTCTGGTATCCTCTTGGATATCTTTTTTCAGAGTGTTGTAATTTTCAGAGATGTCTTTCACCTCATTTATTATATTCATTCCTAGACATTTCTTTTTTGGGAGATGATATTGTAAAAGGAATTGTTTCACCAATTTCCCTCTCAAGCAGTCTGTCATCCATGTATAGGAAGGCTACTGATTCTTCGTTGTTGACCCAACTACTCTACTGCATCTGGCAATTAATATATGTGCTGCCGAAGCGAGCACTGCATCTGGCAATTAAGTGTAGCAGTATTTAGGCTGAGATTTTGGGATCTTCTATATAGAGATCATGTCATCAGCAAATAAGAACAGTTTAAATTCTTCCTTTTCTATTCTTATTCTTATTTATTTTTCTGGTCTAATAGCTGTGGATATTTTTTTCAGAACTATATTGAATGGGAGTGGTGATAATGGACAACCTTGTCTTGTTCCTGATCTTAACATGAAAGGTTTCTATTTTTGACTATTTAGCATATTAGTATGCTAAATTAGTATGCTGCCTACTAGTCTTTCATAAATAGCTTTATCAGCTTGAGATAAAAGACTATTCCAATTTTCTATAGAGTTTTAATTATGGATGGTTGTTGGACTTTGTTGAGCTCTTTTTCTGCATATATGATTTTTGTCCTGACTCTGTGAATCCAGTATATCACATTTATGGATTTACCTGTGTTGATCCACCCTTGAATCTCAGGTATAAATCCAACCTTGTCAGGGTGTATGATCTCATTCATGATCCTGTTTGTCAGTATCTTATTGCAGATTTTTGCATCCAAACTCCTCAATGAGATTACCCTGCTGTTTTCTTTCTTGGTTGGATCATTCTTTGTTCTTGGAATCAAGGCAATGGTCACTTGGAGGAATGGATTCAATTGCAAAAAAGTGTTTGAGAATTAGTGCTGTTAGCTCTTCACTAAATATAAAATTCAGGACCAGGGCTTTTCATTGTTGGTAGGTTTTTAATTACATGTTTAATTTCACTGATTGATACTGCGTTGTTTAGAATTTTTATATCTTCCTTGTTCAACTTTGATAGTTTATATGTGTCCAGGAATCTATTTATTTTGTGCTTTCTATCTTACTAGGGTACAGGTTCTCTATGTAGGTGTTGGTGATCCTCTAGATTTGTCATGAATGTATTGTGATTTCACCTTTTTATTATTATTTTAATTAAATTCTTTATTGGTATATTTTATATACAGCTCACAATCACACTCAACATTGGGGAATTTGTACCAGTATATGGTATGAGATAATTCTCATTTTTATCCATAGCCTTACTGACCCACAACCCCCTACCCCCTATATATATATGCTTTCTTTTTCTTTTCAAATCATATTTATTCATTCCCCTCATTACTTTCCCCTACCTCTAAATAATTCCTATTTCACAAAATCTGTCATATATTCTAGAACTCATTTACATCTACAGGTTCTCATACCAGAGAAAAGATTTAGTATTTACATATCTGTGATCTACTTATTTCACTTATTAGTGTGTCCTCAAGGTATGTCCATTTGCACATAAATGAGCGTGGCTTTTTTATAAAATGGAGTGTTACCTTTTTTTATTCTTAATTCCATAGATTTGAGTCTTTTCTTTTTTGATAATGATTTGATTTTGTGTATTCTTTTGAAGAAGCAAGTCTTTAATTCATTGGTTTTTGTATCATTCTTTTAGTCTCTGTTACTTTAATTTCTGCTCTGATCCTTATAATTTCCTACCTTGAGTGAGCTTTATGTTTGCTTTGCTCTTTTTCAAGGAGTTTGAAGTTCAGCATTAGGTTGTTCATTTGAGTTTACTCTGTATTCCTAGTATGAACACTCACTGCTATGAATATTTCTCAGAGAACTGCTTTCATCATGTCCTGTAGATTTCTGTATGTTGTACTGGAATTACCATTTAATTGTAGAAACTGTTTTATTTAATTTCTTCAGTGAGCATTGATTATTTGGGAGAATTTTATTCAATTTCCATGTGTTTATGAAATTCTTGGAATTCTTTTGCTATTGATCTCCAATTTCAAAGTTCTATGGTCTTGTAACACACAAGTAAAAACTTCCATTATTTTGCATTTATTTAAATGACCAATATACAGCTGAGAAGAATGCATTTTCTGATTTTTGTGGGGTGGAATATTTTGTGGACATATATTAAGTTCATTTGTTCAAAAGTTTAGGTCAGTTCTAGTGTTTCATTGTTGATATTTTTGTCTAGTTGATCTATTTGTGACAATAGGGTGTTAAGATCTGCCATTACTACTATATTAGTATGTATTTGGCTTTTTGTGCTCATCAATATTTGTTTTATATAGTCGGTGCACTAGCATTTGGTACATATAAATTTATTAACTTTATCTCTTCCTTTTGGATTGTTCCTTTTATAAGGATGTGGTGGTTTTTATCCCTCTTATTTAGTTTTGGCTTGAAATCTGCTTTTCCCCATGTAAGATAGTCACTTCTGCTTTCTTGCAGTTTTCCCTCAAATAGAGAATTGTTTCCCATCCTTTTACTTTCAGTCTATGAATTTATTTTTGAATAAACTGTGTTTCTTGAATACAATATGTTGTTGGATTTTGCTTCTCAGTCCTTCTGCCAGTCTACTTGCTTTAATGGGTGAATTGAGGCCATTAACACTGATTTTATCACTGACAGGTGTTCACTTATCCGTGTCATGATATTTTCCTGTTGTGGGCTCTTTTATTGTTATTATTTTAAAAAATAATTTCCTCCTTTTTAATTTAATCTTTTGCCTTGCGTAATGGTGTCACTCTTTTGGATCTCATGGAGTTTTGACTTCATTGTCTTTTTTTAGGATATTTTTTACAATTTTTGGAATGTTGATTTGGTATTTATGAAGTTTCTCAAGTGCACTTTGTCACAGAAATGACAAATTCCCCATTGGTTTTGAAGGATAGTTTTGCAGAATACATCAGCCTAGGCTGGTAGTTATTTTCTTTTAAGGCTTGAAATACTTCACTGCAGGCTCTCCCTGAATTGAGTATTTGTATTGAAAAGTCTGCCATGATTTTGATGGGTTTTCCTTTATGTGTTTTTTTTCTCAAATTTCTTTCAGTATTTCATTCTTTTGTTAGATTTTTGGTATCTTCACTATTATATGCCTAGATGTAGATTTTCAAAAGCACATTTAGTTGGAATCCTATATGCCCTATTAATCTATACATCAAATTATTTCCCCGTTTCAGAAGTTTTCTGCCATTACATCTGTGAACATTTTTTCATGTCATTTGCATTATCTCCTGCTTTCCCAAAGTTGACTGAGGCTGTGTGAACTATTTCTGTAACCTAATAGTGCCTCTGTCTATCTAACAAGTTAACCTGTAGACAGAAGTAGAAATCAACTACCTAGTTACTAATATTTCAGTGTGAGTACAATCAGTGAATAACACTAAATGTATAATGGTTAGTATTTTGATAAGCATAAGTAGCATTTGAAAGTTTCTAATTATTGTTTTGATAAAATTTAATAATCTTTCTCAATCATAAAATGAATCTTTCAAACAACCTGTTGCACAAACTAAATATGAAGAACTAAGTTGACTTTTACTTCATATAGTTGAAAGATGTCAGGGAGTGTCATATTCAAATGTGCTATAAAAGATTAGATAGTACTTTTGCTCTAATAATGTCCCTAAATTAAGCAGTAGAATTGGATTGATACGCACTACATGCACAAGCCAAATATCTCTTAGAGCTTTCTATTACACAGACTTGATAGTAAGCAGGGTCTAATACTATATTTGAAAGTAATTTTCATGACCTGTAGAAATAATAAAAGCACTGTTCCTGTTCCAGTTTCAAAATGTGAATGCAAATACAGGATATTATTAAAATTAAATTGTGTTCCAAAGAATTTTCAGAGCCTAGCACTTGATTTTACCATCTTTTTGAACTAATAAGTTAGCCACCTGTTACTGTCTCAGGGATCTGGAAAAATTCATGAGACCCCCCCCCTTGGTCAAAAGTAAAGACTTTACTACCCACAGCAGCATAAGCATTATGTTTACACTCGTTTCCTGGCTCCACTTTTCCAAAAGGGCTAATGCAGAGATGTTAGATGGTAGCTACACATGCAGTAAGTTGTATAACTAAAGAATACAGAGTCTGGAGAATTTGCTGACATTAAAACTCAAGGACTGTGGAGGCCAGTGGAGGACTATTTCCTCTTTAATACAGGTGCAATGTTTGAAATCCATATTTAGAAAGAAAACTCCTATTACTGCCTTTACTTTTATTTATTTAGTTAGTTAGTTATGGGAAATTAAACTTCTCTGGATTCTTTGCTTCTGAAAAAACCTTTAGCCTTCTGAGACACTGAAATACTTTACTCTTCAAATACACTAATAGAAACACATTCTAACTTTTTCATTTTTAAACTAATTTTATTGGTATATTTTTGATATACATAATGATCACATTCATTAAAGGGAATTTGTACTGTACGTTAGATATTGTTCTTCCTTTTTTTCCCATTCATCTCTTCTCCTTTCATTTTTTTTCTTATAAATTCTTATAAACTGCACAAATGAAAAAAATTACATTTTATGAAGGAGAACAAGGAATATCCACGTTAGACTGGTATCAGATGAGACTCATCTTGGAAATTATAACACAACACAGATTGGTAAAGATAAAAATAGAAATAGTCTTATTTATCTATGCTAATAGCATCTTTCGTCTTCCTTCTAGCTTGATGATAATTTTATCCCAGTGCAAAGCCTTATAAATCATGGAAAACTAAGAAACATTTTAGTGAATAAAAGAATGAATGAAGTTGTCCTGGGATGTAGCTCAGTGGTGCCATGCCTGCCTCGCAAGCAAAAGGCCCTGAGTTCAATCACTGGTACATCAAACAAACAAACAAAGAATGGAAAAAGAAGTTATTGATTGATTGATTGATTGATTGATTATTTATTTATTTAACTTAATCTTGAAATATAGAAGTTAGGCCAAGAATGAAGATTAAAACATTTCAGATACTGCCAAAAGCATGCATTGGTAAATAAGAACTTGTTGGCAATGTTAGAGATTTTATATTTAATTCAAAAGCAATTATAATAAGTTCCACTTTTTAAGAAGAGAATACCAGAATCCAAGCTTGTACATTTCAAAAACATCTTCTGCCTTCTGAGTGTAGAATGAGATTTCTGAGTGTGAGAAAGTTAGAAAATTCACTTAAGAAGTATGACATTAGGCAATGGTTGACAGATGAGCAAGGGGCAGCACAGGGAAGTAATTAAGCCTATTTAAAATAGGAAACCTGCTTATAATCATTAAGACCTGCCACAAAGATGGAAAGAGAGACTGGTGTCAGGCCTGATCATTTGTTCACAGCAGGAACTATGGACCACGGGCTTGTGCCACGCAGAGACACAGGAGTCTGGAAGAGAAATATATTTCAAAGTTCCAAAAATCAAGAGTTCAGTTTAGGATGAGTTGATTTTTAGATATTTGGAAATAACCAGAAAGGTTGATTGTATTGGAAAATCAGCAATATATATATATATATATATATATATATATATATATATATATATATATATATATACCATCAGTATACCTGTGTACCATTTAAAAGCAAAGGAATTGATGAAATGGTCTAGAAGGACTTTAAATGACAAGGGCAAAAGAAAAACAACTACAGATGAGATGAAGAAAAGCAAAGAAGTTTTAAAATGTCTCAGTAAAAGAAAGGAAAATATTCTGAGTGGATAATGACTCTAGAGCATCAGTGTCCTCACAAAGAAAGCAACACAGTGTGGGTGGAAGTTTCTTTTTAGTATACATGTTTGTCATGCATAATGGACCCAGACATCTCAGGGAACTGGTTCATATACGTACAACATTTTGATCCTTTTTCTTCTTTCTTCTTCCTCCCTCATATCTTCCCATTCTTAGATCTCTTCCCATCTCCACAAAAACTACCTTCCTGTTTCCCATCATCTAATGACGACACAGTAGTCACAGTTTTATGTAACTGTGTGTATAGAAGCCAGACAGGGATGCAGTGAACTTAAATATGTAGCATGTACTCTGAATTTTCAAATGAATACAAAGTTAAATTAGCATGAAAGTTTTATCTATAGAAAAAAAGCTGAAAAGTAAAAAATGATGAACAAATTAACCTGTAAAATATTTGAGGAGTGTATATTATTATATTTGATATGTGATTCAGTTTGTAGATGTCTTCAAAACTTCCAGGACTTCAAATACCATGCAGTAATGGTTTTTGCAGAATAAAGTATAGGTATTTACCATCAGTATACCTGTGTGAGAGTTAAATGCATAGTCTTCAGGTATTTTTGTTTTTAAGATCATGCTCTCTCTCTCTCTCTCTCTCTCTCTCTCTATATATATATATATGTATATATGTATATATGTATATATATATATATATATATATGTATATATATATATATATATATATACACACACACACACACATATATATATAAAATAAAAATAAAAATAAAATCTGGAACACTCAAACTAGCAGGTAAAGGAAATAAAAAAAGGAACAGAGATGAGAAACAATTCAAGCGATTCAAATTTTCAAAGTGAAATGATTGGAAAACTAAAGCCTACATAAATATTAAAAAGGATATATGGGAAGAGCTGAGGATTTGGCTCAAGAGGTAACATATCTACCTTGAAAGCACAAGGACCTGACTTCGATCCCTGGTACTGCAAAAATAATAAATAAATAAATAAATAAATAAATAAATAAATAAATAAATAAATAAATAAATAAATAAAGTGTACGTGGGAAGATGAAAAATGATCACATGATTTAAAAGAATTTTTTACTACTTTGTCAAGGGCAATCAACTTCAATTTGAATTATACGTCTCCTTGTAGAAAGCAAAGGCAAGTAAATTTTAAAAACGTAATTATTCTGTACATAGCCACAAGTTCTTAATTTCTTACCACAGGAAAGAAAACTAGGATTTAAAGAGGTGAGAGGGCCTCACCAAGTTTGCAAATCTTCTAAGAAAAAAAATAGGGCATGTCTGCCTAACTGAAAGTTTGACTCTTATTTTATTAAAACAAATTAAGGCTTAGATAATATCATATAATAAATGTTGTCTTTTAAAGTTGGTTTAGTTACCCTGATTTACAAAGCATAGGATTTAGAGCATAATCACATTATTATCAATTTATTTTAAGAAACCTATACCGTATAGGGTAGATATGATTTAAATCCATTCTTCCAGATTCATATATTAGTAAACTATATTAACTACAAATCATGAGTAAGAGCTAAGGGAGTGCAGTGAGCAAAGGGAGACAATTTTCTGAGAAGTCTTATTGCCTCCAAGGGTATTAAATCTTATATTTGGGCAGAATTCTCCTGGTGAGCTAAACATTTCTTTTCACATTTCTCTGCTTTACCTTGCGTGCTGCATAAGCCCCTGAAAATATGGATCAGTGTGAGGAGCAGAGTCAGGGAGCAGCAGGGGCTGCTCCCACGTGACTTAGACTGCAAGGCTTGTGAAAGCCCGAGGCTCCTGCTGGCATGGTCTCCTCTGCCAGAGCTATAAAGGTTTACAGGAAATGGAAGAGGCTTGGCTCCGCTCTCTACCTCCACTTCCTAGTGTGGATCGATCTAAGGAGTTTTAAGTGTGAGGATTAATTTTCCACAAACTGTTAAAGCAGTGATTTATAAACTTCATTGTAGTGTCACAACAACTCTGTGAGTTATTTGAAAATAGTACAGATGTGTGACCTTCACCTCTTGATACTTTTATTCTTAAGCAGTACTATATGCAGTGGGCATCTGTAATTGTTTCGAAAAGGCCAAACGACTTATTTATCAGGATCAATTCTACTTGCCAAGTACTAGCTTCTAGAACTGGGGACCATCTCACTCTCTCTTTCTGGATTCTCAGCCCACCGTTTCAGACACATTTCTACATCAAAGGGCAGAGATCAGCTTGTAATGCTGACTAATACTCAGGACCTTTACTGGTCCATATTTCACATCAGTGAAGTCATTGGTGCTTACAGAATCTGCTCCTCAGTGGCGCTGACTAATTAATGGTTAGAATATAGCCATTTAGGTCTTACGCTTTTACTACATGTTTTGAGCTTGATTTGGTGGCTAAACTGGACAGGTCCTACTCTCTGTCTGTCTTTATCTATAGATCTTTCCAAGAGAACAAGAAGACACTGCTAAACATGCTGATGGTTCTGAGTTGTACGTCCATCTCCTTTTACCTGAGAATAGCATCCCTACAATTTACATTGGGACTGTGAAGAGAGATATGCTTATCTGTGCCCAAAATGCCATGTTCTCTGTTTTAAAACAGGACACTGAGTAGGAGATTGTGGGGTGCAAGGCCAATGAAAAACAAATCCTTACTTTGATTTTATTGGGCCCAAAGTAACTACTAAAACTTAAAAAAAATAATTTTCCTCAACTGATAACTTACAGACAGTTGTAGATGAGAAGCAATCTTTGCAAATCGTATGTGTACTTTGGTTATAATATATGTTTACTTTATGGAGCTTTTCAATGCTAGAGATTCTCTTGTCATTTGAGACAACATGGTTGGAACTGAAGACAACAAATTAAGTGAAATAAACCTAGGCCCTTAAAGATAAATAGTCCATGTTATCATGCACTTTCTGGAGCTAAAAGAGTTAATCTGAGCAAATAAAAGACTAAAGTAGTGATCAATAGGGCCTAAGAAGTACAGGGATGATGGCAGATAGACAAAAGGTAGAAAATGGTACCAAAATACTGGTAGATTGTGTGGATTAGTACTGAGTTGATAGCACAGTAGAATAACTGTTGTCTACAACAATTAATGATATATTTAAACATAAGTAGAAAAAAGCTGGAACCTTCTCAGTTATAGAAATACTAAATTTAGGAGAAGATAAAAATGTTTATTACCATGATTTGATGCTTTTACACTATACACGTGCATTGAATTACTACAACATACTACATAAACATACAGGAATAGTGTGCCCATCTAAAGGCAAGTAAAAATACCAGAATAAAACATCTCTTAATATTAAATTAGAAAGAAAATGTATTAGCATTGTTCCTTCATGTTTTCCTCAGGTATATTAAAATATGTATTCCAGAAACAGAGGAAGAACCAGTTTTCCTTGTTTCTGTATCAGTAGGTCATACAACACCATACCTGATACGTCCTAGTTATAAACCAAATATTTGTGGCATGACTAAAGTATGATAGTATCTTTTTTTTTTTTTTGAATTAGGGTCTCGCTTTGTAGTTCAGGCTGGCCCTAAGCTCACTGTGTAGCCCAGGAAGCCTTGAACTCAGCAATCCTCTGGCCTCTGCCTACTGAGTGCTGGGATCACAGGCATGAGCCACCATGCCTGGCATTGCTAGTACCAATTTTTTGCTTGTATCATTTTTTTCTTTTTTCAGTCATTTGTAACTCTTACAAGTGTCCTTTAAAAGTAAGCAGTAGGCAGGTACACAAAGATTTACTTTCCTCTTCAGTCATTCAAATGAGATAATACTTTTCAGTCCAGTATAAAATCTTTAATTGCAGACTAATTTATTCTTATTAATATGTATAGACTATACACAATTTTATAATTCATATGTCTAGCCTCAACATTTTTGTGCAAACTTTTTCTCAGTAAAATCATAACACAAAAACCAAGCAGTCAGCAAATAGTTTTACAGAAATATTTAAAGCAGAATTTTAGAAGTTACGTTAACATCCATTTCTACCATAGCCAGATTTCATTCCTTTGGAAATTCCTTCCATACTGCATGCCTGTATCTTCAGTCTCTTAAGTTTGCCATGGGCATTTTCTCTGTATTCTGTTGTTTATATCGTAAACTACTTTCCTTCCGTTGTTAAAGATACTATCATCATGCTAAGGCACAGATACATCTGACATGTTTACTCCTGTCTCTCATTCTTGGATAGCTATTCTCCATTTTTCTCAGGAGAGAGTCCTGCTGTTCCCCTCTCTTTGGATCAAGTGAGCAGAGGAACAGTACCTGCCTCTCCAAATTTGGTCATTTAGGCTCATACTTTACGCTTCGCTTTCACAATGACAACTCCCATTAATTTTCCTCCAGCTCATTCACTCCCTAACACATGTGTCTACCAGAAGGACGACAAGTTGTTTTTCACAATGAAGAGTTACTCTAAGCATCCTGCCAGTTCTGCACCTTAATGCAATTTCCCTAGTTTTGGTGAATTTCTATTCCCAGAAAATTCTTTCTGTCCCACATCAAGATATAGGCTCTGAGGCAATCCTTTGCATCTTCAGACACATTTTGGATTTTTTTCATGAGTTTCCATAATTCTATTGAGTGAATTTGGGAATAGAGCTGGTGGAATTTCATATTTTGCCATGAAGACTCAAGCTGCTATCCTTAGAACTATAAAATTTAAATATTATCATTTTATGCACATACTTATCCTCACATACCCACCATGTATCTCCAACTTGATCTATAGATAGATCTATTCATATCTTCTTGTCTATCTATATCTAGCTTCATCTATCTAGATCCATCCCCTCCTTATCAAGATTTGCTATTGTAAACTTTCTGTTATTCTGCTGACCTGTAGTAGCCTGAGATATATGGGAGATAATACTTAGCAAGGATTGTTTTTTTTTTTTTCTCTCTCCTTTTGTGACAGGCTCTCGCTTTGCAGTTCAGGCTGGCTCTGAGCTCACTATGTAGCCCAGGCAAGCCTCGAACTCAGCAATCCTCTTGTCTCTGCCTCCCGAGTGCTGGGATTACAGGCTTGAGCCACCACGCCCAGCACTGTGGTATGTGGCATTGATTGCTGGTGGACATGAGTCAACACGCCCAGCATTATATGTGGTTACCGGGATCGAACTCAGGACCTTGAGCTTGTGAGGCAGGCGCTGGAACCACTGAGCTAACCCTCCAGCCCCTTTGCAAGGATTCTAAAAAAAGGTATATGTCTAAGACATTACTTAAAAATGATATATTTTAAATAAGCTTCCCAAAGTAGTTAATCCAAACACCAAGAAAGGATGATGTTTAATCCATGTGGAGTCTGAAATACATTTCATTTATTAGTATCTTTTTTTTATAAGCTGAGCTTTCTTATTTGATTTTTAAATCTTTATATTAGGAATTACTTTCTTTGAAGGATTATTAATATAAAATAAGCCATGGTGATGATAATATGAAGAAAGTTTATGTATGCACATTACTTTGTAAAATTTAACAAGATAAAATTTCCATGGTGTTCTTTATTCTTTTGCTTTCTAGAGAATGACCCAATAAATCTGCTTTTCATAGTAATTATCAAAAACTTGTTATCATTTTAGATTAAAAGTACTTTAGGAAATAATCTAATGAAATCATGACTAAAACACAGTATGTCTTCCAAATGAGAACATAAGAGCTCTTTTTTTAAAAAAAATCATATAACAGATCTTGTTCATAGATTTCTATATGCTCTGGAAAATTTCTTTTCAACTCAAATGACTGCACCTCTACTAGGTACAAGTTCACTCAGAAAATCTCTAAAGACTACCATGATTCTGCACTCCATTCTGGCCAAATTTCCACATTTGATCCTTTGACACTTGATTTTTGAAAACCATCGAACATTTGAGTAGTACAGGATCTTATAGAATTTCCTTTTATACTTAGTACTGGATTGCTCTAGAGGGCCTCAGAGAAAAATCTTTCATGTACCTGAATATGTAGAACTC
This sequence comes from Thryonomys swinderianus, assembly GCA_004025085.1. NCBI lineage: Eukaryota > Metazoa > Chordata > Mammalia > Rodentia > Thryonomyidae > Thryonomys > Thryonomys swinderianus. Next base: position 21,882 of record PVIC010029639.1, read on the forward strand.
AAGAGCTGTTTAGGAAAAATGTAGATAGGGCTCATTTTCACTTTCAGTGCAAAGCACCCAATTAGGTATTTTCAAATTGTGTTTATACTCTAGAAGATTCTAGGACAAATGGCTTCATTGTTTTATGAAGAGATCTTGGGAAAGTCATTTTACTTTAGCTTTAGTCATCTGAAATCTGTTCATGGCCATGTCTTTTAAAATAATTTTGAAAGTTTACTTATTGATACATTTTAAATCCGTTGCAAAACATTTTCTTAAAATTTTATATAGTTGAAAAGAGTATATGATTATAAAAATAATATACTATTTTTTTTTTTTTTTTTTTTTTGCTTTTTGGAGACAGGGTCTCGCTTTGTAGTTCAGGCTGGCCCTGAGCTCACTATGGTGCCCAGGCAAGCCGCCGCGAACTCAGCAATCCTCCTGTCTCTGCCTCCCGAGTGCTGGGATTACAGGCGTGAGCCACCATGCCCAGCATTATATGTGGTTACCGGGGATTGAACGCAGG
>PVIC010029640.1:0-22399 GCA_004025085.1 Thryonomys swinderianus
CAGGAAAATGGACTACCTGGAGAGAATAACTTTATTTGAAAGAAATTAATTATAAAACCTTAAGTATCCAATTGTTTCTCTTGTATGAGAAACACAAATTATAAATAAATTAGAAAGCAAATAAAAAGATAATAGCAAAGAGGAAAATAGGTCTTTTGTGAACAGAAATTGAACCAAGAAACAAAAGAAATGAGGTAGGGGACAGGGAAGTAAAAAAAAAAAAAAAAGACATGTTATATATGGACTCCAACTCCCCACTGTTAAACTTTATGCACTTCAGATATGTAGTAATGAAAATAAAAATTTAAAAATCAATAACATGGCATGCTTCATTTGTATCTATGAAATATTTTTTCATGTTTTCTGATAAAATTTATAATTTTGCTTTTCACATGTGCTGATATATTGGCATCATTTTTTGGCATAATGAGATAAAGTGAATTTTATTGCTGGTCTATATATATACAAGGTCACCTCGTAACAAATGCATCTTACCAATCTCTGAAATAAATTTATAGGCCATTTTGTTTTCATTATCAATCAACTACTGTTTAAAATAGAATCTTATTGTATTCATTTTAAAGTCTAATAAACCGGCACTCATTTTTTTCCTTTCTTCAAAATCACTAATGTTATGTTTGTCTTTTATTTTGATATGAAAGTTAAGTTCAACATATGACATCTGTGGAAACTTGATTTTGGATTCATGCAAAGTTGCATTTCTCTTATAAATTAAATTGCTAGGAACTGATGTCTTAATTTCTTCAGTTTTCTTTCTAAACAACTATATGTCTGCATTTATTAAAGTACTTATTTCCTTTTTTACAACTGTCAATAAGTGTCACTATTATTCTGTAAAGATTGTCATGCTGTATCAATTTATTTTTAATTATAAACTATTTTGAAAGGACATTGGCTTATTTTTGGCATATAAAACTGGCATTATTAATCTTCTGTATTGATAGCTTTTAAAAGTTCTTACTGTGCTCTTTTTTTTTTTTTTTTTGTGAGACAGGGTCTTGCTTTATAGTTCAGGCTGGCCCTGAGCTCACTGTGTGAGCTGTACCCAGGCAAGCCTCGAACTCAGCAATCCTCCTGCCTCTGCCTCCTGAGTGCTGGGATTACAGGTGTGAGCCACCATGCCTGGCATTACCGTGCTCTTTTTAATTCAACAAGTTTTCCAAGAAGCACTATTGGTTTCTTTTTGCTGTAACTGTCATTGCTGGTTTTACCCCAAAACAAGCATTCATTTTTTTTTCCCTCTCTTTCTCATTGAATAGTCCAGGACCTAATGTATTTAAAATCATTTACCTTTTCTTCTGATTGTTTATTACTTGTGAATTTTTTATTGATTGATTTTGTCAGTTATTATTTCTTTCAAAGTCATGTAATTGTTGTATTTCTTTGGTTGCTACATATTCTCTTTGTTTTTTAGTTCTGGTCTCAATTCTCTACAATAGGTAGTATAGTAAATTTCATCTGGGCTGGAGAACTGACTCTCTGGTATTCTTCTTTTCATTCTCTCATATAAATACTATCATATATCTATTTATGTGTACCTAAGTCTGTATGTTAATCTCTATAACCTGAAAGAGAAAGTGAGCACAAGAGGAAGCAAGTCCAGTCTATGTTCTCGTCTAGCACGGATCATGGGAGTCAGGAGTGATCCTGGGTAATATATCATCCAGACCTACAAACCTGTCAGGGAGAAGCTGGTTCCCGGTTCAGAATTCATTCGGCTTTTCTAATTTATTACTCCTTAAGGGTCCATAGGTGTACATGACAGGCTTCATTCTGTAGTAAAATGGTTCTCAATAATTAGAACTCATAGATCAATTTCAGGCTTTACAATGAACTTCTCTAATAGAAGATCCAACACACTGGATTTATCGTTTATGACATATGGCAATAGTAATTGAATTCTAGACTCAGTATATTTCTGGACATGGTTTTGTATGAAATATGATGGTAAAATCATCAGGTATCTCTAAAGAAATATCAAATATTATTGCTACAATGAAAATGCTACATTTTATCATGATTGGGTGCAAACACATATGCTGTAGCACTCAACATAATAAAATATTAGTGTTCAAGAATTAATATATGATTATTCATGCCTGATTGGTAGAACTGAGAATCTCTATATTCAGCTTAAAATATTATATACTAAAATATTAAGTTGTCAAATAGGACACTCACAATTTCAAGTGAAAACTGTGAAATAGATGAAATATAGGCATGTAAGACAATTGGAAATTGTTCTCTTAAAAAGTTATAATGTTGTATTTTAAGATTGCCTTAAAATCATATTCAATCTTTAAAATGTCCCCAATCTCAAAATATAGAAAGGATGAAAGCTTTATAAAATCACTCTTACAATATATGATTAATGTGGCAATTTAGCTCTTCCTGACATTCAAAAATATTCTTTTCAAATTTGTTTTCTATGAAGTAATAAAGTGAACTTTTCAATATATATATAGTTTATGGTTTTATTGTTGAAAAGCAGAAAAGTATTTTTGAAAGCAATACACTTACACTGTAATAAATTTTATTTCCACTTTAATATAATCCAACCAAAAAAAAATCTTAATTTTCCGGGTACCTCTCTATTCAAAGTATAAACACATGATTCCAAGAATCCGAAGTTGTAATAATAAACAGCTGCTTTTTGCTGAATGTCTCACCATGTGAAGAATTTGAGGAACCAGGGATTTAGCTCAGGGATAGAGCCTAGTATGAAAGCAAAGTTCCCTAGGATGGGAACAAAAAAGAAGTTTAAAGTATCCCGAGAAAAGTCAAGAAAAATCAGTGCCTCAGAGTGGGACAAAGACAGAGACACTCCAAGTTCCCAGCATTGATTGGGTTCATAAGGCACATCAGATAGCTCAGAGTAGTAATAATCCCGAATTCCTGAGGATCAGATGTCTCAGAGGGTGGTGAGCATTTTACAATGATGAGGATCTTACCTCAGTGAGAAGGTTAAATTGAATCGGATGACTAGGTGAGCAAAATATTCTTACAACAGTAGGTGGGATGAGTTAAGCTGATGAGGAATTTGTCCTTCCCCAAGTAAAATGAATACCCCAAAATTATATGTACAATGACTCTTTAACAGGAAGACCCACTATAGAGGTGACTGTCACCAAAATGATATAAAAGGGAAACAAAGAAGCAAGGCTGGCTTTTGTTTCTTCAGAGGAACTCTCTCCCATTTTTGCTTTTATCTTGGATGTAGTTTCTTAGCTTACAGCAGAGACTCTTGAGCCTTGCAGTGCAAACACTTCAGTCTCGTGATACAGTTGCACACAGCACACTACAGGGAGTGTCTAGCATTTGACTAGATCCTCTAGGTCTCCACTCACAGACAGACTCAGCACAGTCTTCCTCACCTTACTCCATGGACAGCCACCACAAGCCAATTTAAATTCTCATGTATTTCTCTATCATGCATGAAATCTGTTTCTCTGACAGGCACTGACTGATATGAGAATATTTTGGCTTTTAAACAGGTGGATAGACTCAGTTCTATCAGATTATTTCCAATATGGTGTACTTTTAGGTGTAGTGGAAATGAGGATAAACTAAATATACATATAGAGAACAGAAAATTATGTCTTTCAGAGAATATTCAGTATTTCTCATTTTCATTAAAAGTGTATGATTTGTATCTTAAAGGATGTTATCATGATTTGATATTATAAAAATTTTGTTGTTATCATGTTATCATGATTTGATATTATAAAAATTAAAATATAATTTACATTTACAAAACATGAGAAATGACCAAAGTGTTTGTGCTTTTTCTTAGTCTTCACTGATTTTAAAGAATGACAGAGTGTATGGTATTTTAACTTGTAGAACTCAACACCACATAACAACAATCAATGCTTTAATGTTTTCAGCCTATTAACTACTGCCTAGTTTACTACAAATACAATAAAAAGAAGCTGGACATGGTGGCTCAAGCCTATAATCTCAGCACTCAGGAGGCAGAGGCAGGAGGATTGCTGAGTTCCAGGAACCCTGGGCTACATAGTGAGCTCAGGGCCAGCCGGAACTACAAAGTGAGACCCTGTCTCAAAACAAAACAGAAATACAATAAAAGGAAAACAAAGTCAGAGAACTCATTAAAAACTACATAGCCTCCCCAATCAAACATCTTTCCTTATGCACAAAACAAATAGTAGTGTAAAGCATTTACTCCTTTCGTCTGTTTTGATTTTAACTAGTACACAGTGGGAGACATGGGCTAGGTTCAGCCTTCTGCATGTGGACAGCCAGTTTTGCCAGCACCATCCCTCTACATTCCTCCTACATTGCTTTTGGTTTAAAAGAGATCAAATACTTTTGAAAACTTGATGAATAATGCACACATATTTGTTTCAACTATTAACTGACAAAGATTTTCCTGCCTGCATATTACATGGAGAGTGTCCTCTGGGTGTGGAGAAAATAATATCGTGTAGAAAACATGATTACAAGCCACAGTGAGTACACTTCACACAGAAACAAAGCCAGGGAGGACACACGTGTGTGTGTGTGTGTGTGTGTGTGTGTGTGTGTGTGTGTGTGCGTGTGTGTGTGCTTCTGTGTAGGTGTAGGTCTACAACATCCTTTGACTGCAATAAAATTCCTTGCATTTGAATATGTGTTGCTATGTATTGAACTGTGCTTGGTGACCTGGGACATTCCTGAGCATGAAAAATAATGTCAATACTACATGAAAACAGTCACATTGTCTTCACGAAAATTGAATTCTAAGAAGTTAGCTAATGCAATTCTATACCTGGTCCTTAGATAACTTGGAAAAGAGTCAGGTAATATACATAAAAAGATGTGATATATTCATTGAAGACTTGGAAAACATAAAGTAAATTTAGTGAAGAGGAAACATATGGACAACTGTGCTGCTCACTGTATTTAATTTTACCATTACAGTACCTTCCTTGTCTGATTACCAGTGCATTATGTTGCAGTAAAGCTCCTTAAGGTCTGTGGGCTGTCATCCTGTTCCTCATTAAGCTCCATTTGGCCTGGCGAAAGCCCTGACAGCAGAAAGAACTGTTCTAATGGAGTATGTATTTGTAGCCCTCTTCACACTGAATGCAGTCAGTGTTAAGTTCATTTCAATGTGCTTCAGTGGAGTTTCTGTAAATCTAAACAAAATTGGAGCAAGTGTTCCAAAGGCGGCAGCCCCATTTATGAAACCTTGGTAGGCTTTGGGCAGCGGAAGGCAACCGCTCCCTGGGCTGCAACACTCTGTGCCACATTCACCAATCAGAAAGGCTCTTGCATGCAACACAGTGTTGGAAGAGAACAGCTCTGAATGTACTGGCGACGTGTGTCCTCGGCCTGGCTGTGAATGAGGATGTTAACTCATTAAGGAGCCCTAAGAAACACGTTGCCCGTAATAGCTACTTATTTCAATCTCACAATCTTACTCGCAGCTCTCCGGATCTGTTCTGCAGGAATCAGTTCAATTATGATTTCATAGAGGAGATGGGAGCTGAACAGCCTCCATTGCCAAATCCCATCTGGTAATATCAACTCAATTTACCACTTACTGCATTCACGTCTTAGCATTTACTTCAGAACCAGCAGTCAGCCAAGGAGTTGTCTGGCAGTCATCCAAGTACTTAGGAAGCAGCTCTGTCAGAAATTTGAAGACATGACCAAGAGGAATAGGCCAGTGAGTGTAGAGCATGGCTTTCTAGGTAATTAAATGCTGTGCATGTTGTGGAGGTGTAGATACATGTGCCTATGCATGGTATAATTAGGAATATTTTATCATTTTTAATGTAATCCCACCTCATTGTTGCAAAACCATCCTCAGTGATCTTCATGAGAAAAACACATTGTAACGATAAGAAAACACACAGAGAGTGAAACCTCATGAATAAATCCAGTGTCTGAGAATGCTCATTATCCTCCTTTTCATCTGGGTACTTTCTGCAGGCCCCCAGGCAGCCTTCCGGTCAGAGCCTTCCTAAACATGTCAATCTCAGCTCACAGCTCCAGTGGTGTGCTCTAGTGCTCTCACATTTGTCTCAAACTTAATAACTTTAAAGACCTAGATAAAAATAAAAAAGGAACAGTTTCAAGTGCATTCTAAAATTCTGCTTAGTTTCTGAGATGATATTTCAATCCAAGTAGAAACCTCTCTTACAGTGTGCTGACAGTACCATTTGTAAGGTCCTTGTAGCGCTTCTGCTTCAGTTAGAAAAGCTGTGTTTTGTTACTGAATGCAACGTACAGTAACCCAGTTGCCAAGGTGCTGAGCCATGTAACCTCTTTATAATTTTCCAGCTGCTTACTCTGTTCGCAAGGGCTCTGCTGTTAGCAGCATCCGTGTCCTTCCAAAAGAGCCATTTCACACCTGAGGACAGATGCCATGAATTCAACTAACCTCTCAAGGTCAAATCTACCCCTTTTGGCTTGAGTTTCAAATTATCTAATTAAATCTCCACCAGGGCTTTATTTTCCAAGAGTTAATTTGAGAAGCAAATTTTATTTCTCTTGTGCTTCTCAGTGAACAATGTAACACATGAGAAGGTTCAAATAGCTCCTAAGTAACACAGGTTCACAGCAACAAACGCTTGTGGCAAATGGAAAATAAAGTATCACTTTATCACCCCGGAAACTGGCATTGTAGTGTACAATAGGTACCTGTCCATCAAGTGCTTCCTGATTATCCTGTCTGGACAGTATGTTTAGTCACTGATATTGCCAACATAGAGTAACTACAAACTTCTCTGTTAGTGAAAAGTTAGAAACATCGCAAACACTCAGCAGAAAAAGAGTTTGTTTAGAAATGAAGAACATGCTTCTAAGCCATTTGGAGGAGTGAAGCTGATAGTGTGTAGAAATGCATATGTTCATGTACTTCTGAATGCACACTTTCAGTACACACACAAATATATGCCTGTTGATAAGGGATCATTGGATATGATCAATGTTACATAAATAGCTTATTGCAGTAAGACATATTTTACATTCATGTCCCTTAATGCACCTAAAAACTGTCACTTAGGAGCCACTCCTGAATGAAGAAGGGAGGTTCTGTCATGTGCTTTCTTTGCTTTAGTTTTCATAGTCGTTGCTATTTCAAATCCTCCATTCTTTTGCAGTGAATAGTTTCAGTGCATGGCTTTTTGCAACCTGCTCTTTTCTAAGAGTACATTAGTGTCCACTAATTTATCGCTGAGTTTTTGTTGTCATGAGACACTCCTGAGAGCTCTTTCCAGGAGATGACTTTGTCATTTCCGTAGGATATCGCTAACCTTTCAGATCCTCTGTCCTCATTTAGGCCACTAGATTTGCCCCTCCTAAATTGTTCTATCTCAAGGAGCAGTCATGTCCACATGCCTTAGTAAGCTATTTATTCTTGAGCTCCAGTTATATTTTATTTGAATTCTGAAATTATTTTCACTATATAATCAAAGTTTCTTCCCTAATACATGAAATTTAAAACACAGATATGGTTGTATTTTATTGCTGGGGTAAAGAACTCTATAACATTTGGAGAAGTCCAACACAAGTCTCGCTAGATCGAAGTTGATGTATCTTACACAGCCGGGTTCCTTTCACACTGTCTGGGAGAGTCTGTTTCTTGGCTTTATATATACGCCTGGTGATGCTGGCAACACTGTTACCTTATTGCCCTATTCCCCTCCCCTCACAGCCAGTGACATTGCAGCTATCCAACTTTTTTCCCAAGCTCATACCTCTGTCTCTTTCTGGGCAAGGGTATCCAGTTTTAACAATCTATATGATGAAAATCTACCCACTGTTGTATCCTTGTTTAACTTTAAAAACTGTTTATTAGCACGTTTCTGCAGGACACAGTGACGATGTTCCTTGTGCGGAGTGGTACGTGCACATCACATGCCTTTCATCTTTTATGTGCCTTCCTCTCTCTTACCTTGCTGTCTTCCCTGCACTCAGGGTAAGGACTCAGGGCCCAGGTAGGTCACCAGGACAGACCTTCCCTTTCAAGGCTGTTAATTTAACTGTTTCTGCCAAGTCCCTTTTGCTACTTCAACTAACATGTTGGCAGGTTTTAGGGAAAAGGACACTGGCATTCGGTTAGGCCACCATTTTGCCTACTGTAGGAAGTAGATTCTCCACTTTGTCCATAAGAAGCTTTTGATTTTAAGATGATGAAAGGGACCTGAATGTGATTGTTTCCTATTCAGAGGATTTTTCAATACGGCCTCTACTGTAACTTCCTGGGGACCTAGATTTCTTCTTGCCATTTCTTTGCTTTAGCCATTTTCAGATGTTCTAATAATAGCTAATTTTATTTCTAGCATTTCCTCGTTTGTTCTCCATTACGTATTAGTTATTGTTGGATAGTTCTCTATCTCTCCCTCCCTCTCTCTCTCTCTCTCTCTCTCTCTCTCTCTCTCTCTCTCTCTCTATATATATATATATATATATATATATATATATAATTTTTTTTTTGAGACGGGGTCTTACTGTGTAGTTCAAGCTGGCTCTGAGCTCACTATGTAGCCCAGGCAAGCCTCAAATTCGGCAATCCTCCTGCCTCTGCCTTCCAAGTGCTGGTACAACAGGCATGAGCCACCACACCACGCATTTATTAAGTATGTTTTTAAAAATAAAATGTCAAATAGGTTTTCCGCTGGGAGAGAAGAAAGCAGTTGTACAGCCTACTGGTTGCGTGCAGCACAGTGATGGATCAGTGACAGACTCTGAGTGAAGGACACAACTGGCCACAGTCAATGGCCACACCTGGCCTTTGCTTCACGAGCTGTAGGCTGAAGACTCAGCAGTGGGGTCCATGTTTTATGTAAAAACCCAGATGCACATGCTGGAATCTGAAATTTGGACTATGTTATTAGCTAATGCTATTAAAGATATACACTGTGATAACAATGAAGGCTAGCAGAACAAAGAACAACTTGAATTATTTTTAGTGATGACAGTGAACAAGTAGGTGGGGAGAAGGAAATTGTGACCCCACCTCTCATGGAAATAGGCATGACCTTGTGAAAAATCAACTGACTAGTCTGGACTTCTGGACTTCCTTACAAAACAGAGGGTTTATAACAATGGATCTTTAACATCTTCCCAAGGCTAAGGCTTTATAATTCTTTGACAAAATTGTTTTGTTTTTTGTTTTTTTGTTTTTGTTTTGCATTGGAAGAGTTCATTATAGATTATCTTCAGAGACAAAAATCATTATGAGATGCAGTGACAAGATTTGTTTTACTTTGCAGAAAAGAAATAATTGTCAGTAGCAGTTGTTTAAAAATAGATGGATGCTGTATTTACCCTCTTTGTTATAAACTGTACCTCTCACAATAGAAACAGGATTCATAAAATGCTTTCTGCCCACGTAAGGAACAAATCACCCTTTGGTAATGCTTTGCTTCACATAGACTTTAATCTAGTTTTAAAGCAACAGTTACCATTTTTAATTGATAATTATATCAAGTGAGTAATATTTTTTCAGACATGCACAGGACCAAAGAAGTTGTACTTGCATAACAGAAACTAATGGATGGGAAGGGATGAGTCCAATATTATTTTTTTCAATATTTTTTAAGAGTCAATATATAAGTATAATGAGTTTTACCTCTGTTCCAACTGTTTTAACTGAGAAAAAAAAATATGTTTTACCTCTAGGCCAAAGAACAACAACAAAAATAAGCTATGTAAAAGTAGTTGAGCTTCTCTTCTACCTTATTTTCTCCCAGGTCCAGAGGGAAGAGTGCTATGATTGAGGGGAGAAATGGAGGCTGATGCTTGGTCCCATCCACTTCTGTTTTAAATGCAAGGTGTTCTCTGTATCCACCTGGCCCTGCAGAGAAGGATGAGTCTCTGATTTCTCAGGTTAGAAAAGATATATTCTTATGCAGAACTTGTTTCTTTTGAGTCCCACAAACTTTTCTCCAGATGATATTTAATATTATAAGGAAAGGGACATTCAGTTGTGCATTTCACTTTTTTTTTTTTTTTTTGAGACAGTGTCTTGCTTTGTAGTTCAGGCTGGACCTCAGCTCACTATATAGCCCAGACAAGCCTTGAACTCAGCAGTCCTCCTGCTTCTGCCTCCCGAGTGCTGGGATTACAGGTGTGGGCCAACACGCCTGGCACTGTGGTATGTGGTATTGATGGCTGGTAGGGGTGAGTCACCACGCCCAACATTGTATGTGGTTACTGGGATCGAACTCAGGGCCTTGCGCTTGCGAGGCAGGCGCTGGAACCACTGAGCTGAATCTCTGGCCTGTGCATTTCACATTTTAAAAATAATAGTGCCTTCTACAGAAGCATTTGTTACACACAAGTGCCTTGCCCCAGGTGGAAATATTTAGAAAATATAGAATGTAGATTTTGTAGAAAGGATGACATTTGTCTGCTTCAATTATTATCCCAGTGAGGAGATCAATGGTGGCATACTGGTACAGTGGCAAGTACGTGTGTGAGTGTGTGTGTGTGTGAGTGTGTGTGTGCATGCTCAGTATTTTATCATTCTGAGTATACATATAATTTCATAGTCTATTTACTGATACATGCTGATTGATACAAATAATCTCAAAGGCTTCAACTTAACCATGTAGATCATGCTCAACCATTTAATAAGCTTGCAGCAATTTTAAACTGAATAGTATAAAATCATAATGCCCAGCTGTTTTCCTCAACCTTAAAAGGTGATTTTATTAAAAAATGTATATTTTCTTTTTTACAGTATAACAATGTACACTACTTGAGCTGGTGCAATTAGATTGCCCATGTATCTGGATGACTCTTTAATAATAAAAGGTAAATCCTAATGCACTTAAATATTTGCTACATTCATCTAAGCAGGGTATTCAATAGCCTCTATTCACAATGTCTTCTTTCTTCTCCTCACAATAAGCAGAAAGCCATTTTAGTTTTCTCATGATTTCAATGCAATATAGTTGCTATTTTTTTCTGTTTAAAATAACAACCAGTGGTTGCTCCACATATCATAATATCAGTTCTGTGCAGTCACCTCTTTACAACATGAAAAGTGTTGCTGCCTCGTCCACATGAACACAGCAACCGTCCTTGAAAAAGAACATTCTTGTTCATTTCAGTGTCTGATATGAAACTGTCTGTCTTACAGTCTTTGTCAGCTAAATGCTTCCTTGCTGTTAAACCAGTAAACTCACCATATGATAAGCATATTATACCTCATTGTTCATGTCTGGTTCCTATCCATTTTTTAAAAAAATTTCCCATTCTCTTTTGCTTACCCAAAAGCCCATAGAGCAAGTAGACATCACACTCTAGGGATGATACAAAGGAATTGATTCTTCTGTTCAGTGGTAGTTTTTAAATATGCTGTGAATCATATGTAGTTTATTGTTAGATTAAACTTGAAAGAATTCTAAAAGAACTTTTTCTCGGATTAATTTTTGGGAATAAATTCATAATGGTAGAACTCTTGCACGATCTTGAAAGATACCATACACGATCTTGTAAGAATTGTTAAAATCAGTATCTCTTTTTTAAAATTTAAGAAAGAGAATGATCACGATATCAACTTACTTTAAATGTGTTATATTACAAGTTAGTATTCTTACTTGGAGTCTATAACCTAAGTGAGGCTAAAAAAGACCTGATCATTTCTACAGATATTTTTATTTATTTTTTTTTTTTTTTGAGACAGGGTCTCGCTTTGTAGTTCAGGCTGGCCCTGAGCTCACTATGGAGCCCAGGCAAACCTTGAGCTCAGCAATCCTCCTGTCTCTGCCTCCTGAGTGCTGGGATTACAGGCATGAGCCACCATGCCCAGTTGACCTGATCATTTCTAAATTGATGTGAAGAAGAAAGAACTATAGTCATCAGGAAAATGGTGGAGCAAAGTGCTCTGAAATTATAACAGCCTCCTTAAAAACACTGGGCAGTACTTTCTGCATCGATGTTGACAAAGTTAAAGATTAACCAAAGGCATATAGAATCCTGGGTAGTGTTTTCACAAAAAAAAGAATACCTGAGTCTTGATTTTTAAAAAATTAGTGAGATTTGTATTGTTTTTAACCTATCCTTTTCAATTTCTCACTTTCCAAGTCAGCAGTAGAATTTAAAATAATAGTTCTTTTTTTATTACCCGAGGAGCACATTGGACCTAATTTTCAAGGAAGTATATTTGTTTTAACATATATTGTGGCCTCTTGTAATATCTGGCTCAAAAATCTTATCTTAATTCCATGTGACTCAAAGCTTGCTCAATGTTAAACCTATTACTCAGAAGGAAGCTAAAAAAAGATTTATAGCTAAATATTTCCCCTTTTGCTAGTGAAATTATTTGGGGTTTGAATGTATAAGGCTTAATACAGATAACTGAGTAGGGGAGTTCCACAGAGGATTCAGCACACAGAAGAAATAACAAAACCAAACAGATCAGCTGTGTGTTCTCAGTCTGAAGGCCAGAGGAAAACAAGGATGAAGAAAAATGAACACATTTTCGGAACCATGTGCACCAAATTATATGCACTGAAAAATCCCATAAGGAAAAGACAGAGAAAGAGAGAGAAAAATATGTGAAAATATAATAGCTCAGAAAAATTCCTAAGTTTAATGAAAATTAGACTATACAACACATCAAAAAGCTCCACGTAGTGTAAGCAGAATAAACTCAGACAATCCACAGCTAACTGAATCATAATCACACTGTGAAGGCCCCAAGAACCAATCATGAAACCAACATGAAATAAATATATTGTCATACATAGCATCCTCAATAACATTAAAAACTGATTTCACATCAGAAAACACGATAGTGAAACTACTTTACAAAGTTTTCAAAGAAAAAATAAATGAAATTTACTAAGAATTCTTATAAATGGATACATAGACACTTCCTACTTATCCATGGGAATAAGCAAGTTAATTACTTCTCTCTGTTTTTGTTGTTGTTGTTGTTGTTTTGTTTTTGTTTTTTTGAGACAGGGTCTCGCTTTGTAGTTCTTCTCTCTGCTTTTTTCTTGCCCTTCCAGTTACTTGTATTCACCTGTGCTCTGAAAATATTAAGTGAATTTTTATAAATAAATACTTTATAAGCAATCAAGTAATTGTGATTAGATTAGTACCACTCATTTTCCTTATAATGGTTCTAAACTGCAAGTCTGAATAGATTGGAGTTGTCTAGTTCATATGAATCCTTGAAACTGTCCAACCAGTAATATCTTGTATAAGTTTGTACAGTAAGAAGAAAGTACTGCGGATGGAATCAGAGAACTGCAAAGATGCTATATCCAAGGAGAGAAAAGATACTCAATATGAACTTCTCAAAATTCAGGCCAGTAATGTTTGAACGCTAAGTGGAAACAGTGAAGTAAAACCTCTATGAAATTAGTCCAGAGAGCATATCCAGAAAACAAAGCTTGCTTCTACATGACAAAATATCATAGAATAACTAAAGCAAGAGTTTAGAAATTTAAACATAAAATTAAAAAAAATTACTACAGAGATGAAGACTGAATCAAAAGGTACCCAAAACAAATGAGTACAATAATTAAGAGAAACAGAAATTTTAAAACTTTTCAATGTAAATTATATCAAGAAAAAGTGTTGAATATTAAATTATGACATTAATACAAACCCTTGAAGAAGAAAACAAAGCAAGGGGACAGAAATAAATGGTAGACACTATAATTAAAATAAAGACCTTCCTAAGCAAAACTTTAAAATGTTTCAAAACTTGACATTAGGGAGTGGGGGGTTGTGGGGTGAGTAGAGGAATGGGACAAAATGAGAAATAAATTCTGTTACATACTGGTACAAATTCCTAATATTGAGTGTGATCATACTGTGTATATACAAAGTACCAATAAAGATAAAAATTAATAACAACAAAAATTTGATTTAAAAAACTTGTAGACTAAGAATATTGATATAGAATGATCAAAAGCAAAGTGCATTCAAAAACCCCTCCTGAACCTTAAAGGATAGAACATTGTTTTCTGACACTCAGGAAAAAATGATGACATGGGAAAATTAAAATTGGATTATCATAAAACTTTTGAACAGAAGTGTTTATGTCAGCAAAAAAATGATACACTTAAGAAACTTTGCAAAATAAACTGCAATCTAAGGATTTTATACCTACGAAAATGTCTTTTAAATATAAAGAGCATGGGTGAAATGTTATGAACATAAAAGAATTTGGGAGCTTTTGATTCTATGACTCTTCTCTAAGGAATATACCAAAGAGATTAACAAAAGGATTGGTGGAGAACATTAAAGAGATAGTTATTTTCAGAACTGTGACTGAGTAGAAAACAGTATAAGAATGTAGGGTGAATTACACAGTACACTGGCTCCGTACTTCTGTATTTACTACAGGTGCACTTCAGTTACTTTGTAAAAGGACTGGAAGAACATGGAGAGAAAACTGCTACATGCCTATGAAAAGCTAAAGCCCTGTAGGGCCCCCCGCCACGATGTCATCCTTGTGTGTCGAAAGTGGTGTGAGTCATGATGACTGAGGGATGAGGAATGGTATTTGGAGATGACGGCCATTCCCTCACTTGCTAAATGATTTTTTTATTTTTTTGAGACAGGGTCTCGCTTTCTAGTTCAGGCTGGCCCTCAGCTCACTATGTAGCCCAGGCAAGCCTTGAACTCAGCAATCCTCCTTCCTCTGCCTCCCAAGTGCTAGGATTACAGATGTGAGTCACCACGCCTGGCACTGTGGTATGTGGTATTGATTGCTGGTGGGAGTGAGTCACCATGCCCAACATTGTGTGTGGTGACCAGGATCGAACTCAGGGCCTTACGCTCGCGAGGCAGGCGCTGGAACCACTGATCTACATCTTCGGCCCCACTAAATGAGTTTTTAATCAGTTAACATTCAACAAACACATTGAACACCAGTTGTATGGTTTGCACTGTACAAACTTATGACTTTATACTAGTAAATATGATGAAATCAATGATGTTGCCTGTTATGTAAAGACATTTGAAACTTTGAGCTTGTAAGGAAAGTCACAACTGTGCAAAAATGCCCATGGCATTCAAGACATTAATGAAGTTTTCTTTTATTTCTTTTTAAAGGTTTTTGTTTTGTTTGTTTTTACTGAAGGCACTGTTTTGCTTCCTTTAATGCAGCTGTAACTACAAAAAGCAAGGTTGTTAGAGTTAACAAGCATTATTAGTAGCAATCTCCCCTCAAACTAAGACATCTATGATGAGAACTTTTCAGGCAATCAAACAATTTAATTTATAAAACATAGTCCCAATGTGAAGACTTTGCTGTCCAAGAGATATAGGTTCATCATTAACTTTACATATTTTTATTATGTTCATTAAGAGTTAAAATATCGGGGCCAGAGATTTAGCTCAGTGGTTCTGGCGCCTGCCTCGCAAGTGCAAGGTTCTGAGTTTGATCCCTGGTAACCACATACAATGCTGAGCGTGGTCACTCACGCCCACCAGCCATCAATACCACATACCACAGTGCCGGGCGTGATGGCTCACACCTGTCATCCCAGCACTCAGGAGGCAGAGACAGGAGGATTGCTAGTTCTAGGCTTGCCTGGGCTACATAGTGAGCTTAGGGCCAGCCTGAACTACAAAGCGAGACCCTGTCTCAAAAAAAAAAAAAAAGAGTTAAAATATAGCATAGATCATATGTTCATTAGAATGAATTTGTTTAGTATCATTGTATAATCACAATAAATTCCAAAGGAAAAGAAAATGAGCATTTCATTTCTGAAAGTTAACTTGAAATTGGGGTTTGCTAAGTAAGCTGGGGTTTGAATAGCTAAAACAGGAATTAAACAGAATATAGAATATTTGCTAAAACTGACTGAGAAGTAGAGGCAGTATTTATGGTATAAATACCATAGTTTTAACTTGATATTTATTAATCTAATTGGAGCTGATTAAAAATGCACATTGAAGCAACAGTCCCTTTATTCAGTCTTAATGCAAGTGAGTGGATTTATGTAACATTTCTCAAACAAATGTGTTGCTTTCCACTGCCTTTTGGTTAGTAGATTATGGTCAGATCAAGGGTATTGATGTGATTCAGAAAGGAAAAGGAATTTAAATGATCTTTTAGGTTTTTATTCTATGACAAAAATGTTTAAAAAATCGTCTTCTTTGAATTTAATTTCTTGTGAAGTAAACAAATGAAAGCAATTGGCTAATATGCTAATGAGTTAATTGATGAGTTAGCTCTAAATAAATAATACATTAAATAAGTGAAACATGTGCACAATGAATACCAGAATCTTAAAGAGTAAGTTAAAATAGAAAGCTCAGAGAGCAGTAATTAGATTACTGGAGCCAGGGTAGAGGCCTCTGGGAGAAGGCGAGGTTAGAATGGACAGGAACAGCGTAAGAAGAGGAGAGGGCGTCCAGCAGGCAGAGCAAGAGTGTAAGGACACAGAGGCACAAGTGTGTCTGCCACATTCAAAGAGTGGTCAAGAGGCTCCCAGAGCAGAGGACAGAAGTCGGAACGATGAGTGAAGATCGGAGACAGCGGGGAGCCCCCTGTTCAGGGGCCTTACAAATGTAGACTTCAACTTTTGTGCGGGGTCAGAGGATAAGCCAGAGGTGATGCCCAGCACAGAACAGAAGGACCCAACTTGAGCTTTATTGGGATCGCAGTTGCGCACTGCGGAAGGGCCAGGAGAGATGCCAGGCCACGTACTGTGGTGGCAAAGGCTAGAGCTGAGTTTACAGCTATAAAACATAAAGATGTGGATTATCCGTGAAGTTAGGGGAGCTTGACTTTGAGGGGTTCCTGCAAAAGAGCTTTGTATCATGAGACTGGCATCGGTCCTGATTCCCAGGTACAGACACAAGTGTACTCATAAAGAGGTCAGAAAGGATCCGGGGTGACGAGAAATACAAATTAAAGCAGAAGCTAATCTGTGGAAAATCGTTCCAAATGAGGGGTGCATAAGTTTTAAGTTTAGAATTTTGTTTTCATTCATGTCTAGTGAAAACAGAAATTTTTTCATATAAGACAAGCATTTGATAAGCCTGAGGGTGAAATTATAAATGCAACTTAATTAATAAAATCTTGAATGGGATGAGCATGAAATAAGAGTTCATCCTAATTTTTTGCCTCTGCAGACAGAAACTTATAGGATGGTTCAACATGCAAAGTTGAACTCTATTTGAAGGCACATATTTTATGCACACTCAGGAAATAATACTATCAATAAAATAATATAAAATTAATGATGCTCTCTTAAAATAGACAAACTGGCTAATGAGTGTTATCTATTCAAAACATACCCCAAAGTATTTCTATATGAAAATCGAGATGCATGAAATTTAAATGTTAAATATAGAGGAATATTTAAGAAAATTATTGCAAAACTGGAGATTATTCCAGAAGTAAATTAATCTAATAGACATAATATTCTAAAATTAATGAGCTGAAAATTCTCAAGTTTCATTTCCAAACTAAGAATGATTTGAAACTTTCCATCAATTGTTGTGAAAAGGAGTGGTCATTTGGTTCTTCTTCTTCTTTTTTTTTTTTTTTTTTTTTTTTTTTGAGACAGGGTCTCACTTTGTAGTTCAGGCTGGCCCTGAGCTCACTATGGTGCCCAGGCAAGCCACCGCGAACTCAACAATCCTCCTGTCTGTGCCTCACGAGTGCTGGGATTACAGGCATGAGCCACCACGCCCGGCATTGTGGTATGCGGTGTTGATTGCTGGTGGGCGTGAGTCTCCACGCCCAGCATTATATGTGGTTACCGGGGATCGAACTCAGGACCTTGCACTTGCGAGGCAGGTGCCGGAACCACTGAGCTAACCCTCCGGCCCCATTTTGTTTTTCTTAAAATGAAATAAATCATCATAAAAGATAGCTGCACAAGTTATCAACAAGCATGAAGTAAAAATCTGTAGGGAAAAATGCTATAAAACTGTGAGGTAGTTATTTAACAAAATACCCTTTCTTTAATTTACAATGTTTTTTTTTTATTTGTCAGCTATCATACTTTTATATTGCATTATGACTTTTTCTATTTCAAATAAATATTCATATTTGAGGCCTTTTATATTAAAAAATTAGCATTTTCCTTCTTGAAGTAATCCATATAAATTGACAAGGTCTAAGAGGAAGAAGCTAGAGAATCATTAGCAGAAGTATTTTTTACAAATTTGAATGAGACCGTGAGGAAATAAAAAATAAATAGAAAACATAAGCAATCCAAGGACTGGGCCCCACACCCTTCAGAGGTGAAGGCAGTGTAGGGAACTAACAAGGGTGAGTGAAAATAAACGTCCTCGGTGTATCAGTAATGCAGTGAGAGTGACATCTCGATGCCTTCACGTACCGCACTTTGCTAAGGAGGAATGAAAAAAGTTGCTACCACCTCTATGACGAGACTTCCAAGCAGATCACTCAGGCTTCAAAACTAAGTCAAAATGGCCTGTGAAGACAGGGAAGAACACTGATTTGGGGTCTCCTGAGACAGGGCCTGGGACCCGCGCGAAGCACCCTCAACCTTCCCAAACAGGAAACTCCCACAAGGGACAAGGGGGCAGCAGGCGGGCTTTCTGCTCAGCTTCCTGGATGGGGGAACAAGGGCTGTGATGGGAAAGCTGCCGACGCCCACGACCACAGGGAGGCAAGATTTTTATCAAAATCTGACAAGAGCGGGCTCAAAGCAATGCGGAACGAAATGAGGAACAGTAGCAATCACTCATTTGAGACATTTTGTGAAAGGAAAAAAGAAAAAAAAGTGATAGAAAAAGGCTTTTTAAAATAAGGTTACAGGTACACCTTAGATATGCATGATATCATTCAACATTGGGAATTTGTACCTGTACATGATATATGTATCTTCATTCTCCTTTTTTCCTTATTCTCCGTCCCTTCAACCCCTCTTCCCCTCTTTATTTCCAAATCTTTGCTTCCATTTTATCTTGCTTTTCATTTTACTTTTTTCTTCTCCCATCCTTTCTTTACCCCTCCCCTTTCCCTAATCTTTCTTGCTATATGAACATCTCTTTCCTATTTCACAATATCCATTACACACTTTGGTCCTTATTTACACACCTCATCTTCCTGTCCTCACACCAGAGAAAGAAGATAATCACACACTGATGTATTTCACTTAAGAGTATGATCTCAAGGTGCATCCATTTAACTACAAATGTATAGAGTTTATCCTTCTCTATAGTTGAGTAGTACTCCACTGTATCAAAAAACCCCAAATCATCTTCATGATTTCATTAGTTCATGGGTATTTGGGCTGTTTCAAAGATTTAGCTTTACAAACCATGCTGCCGTGAACAGATGTGCAAACATTTTTGCAGTGTTATCCTTGTAATTGTTTCTGGAAGATATCAAGAAGAGGACTAGCTGGGTCTAATTCTCTAGGATGTATTGTGGATGTACCCTTTCCATTTTTAACTAAATAGGTTTGAGTCTTTTTTTTTGGGGGGGGGGGCGTACCAGGGATCGAACTCATGCCCTTCTGCATCCAAGGTTGGCGCGGTAGCACTTGAGCTAAATCCCCAGCCCCAAGTCTTTTATTTTTAAAAACAAATTTGGCTAGAGGTCTGTCCGTTTTATTTAATCATTCAAAAACCCACCTCTTTGATATATTCCTTGTATCAATTTCTTAGTTTTCACTGCATTAATTTCTGCTCTGATTTTTGTAATTCCCTCCGTCATGTGATGGCAGCTTTCCCATCACAGCCCTTGTTCCCCCATCCAGGAAGCTGAGCAGAAAGCCCGCCTGCTGCCCCCTTGTCCCTTGTGGGAGTTTCCTGTTTGGGAAGGTTGAGGGTGCTTCGCGCGGGTCCCAGGCCCTGTCTCAGGAGACCCCAAATCAGCGTTCTTCCCTGTGTGTAATTCCCTCCCTCATGCAAATCAGTGTAATTCCCTCCCTCATGCAAGCTTTTGGGCTGGACTCGAACTGAGAAGACTGTATGAGGACCTGGAAGCCCATTGTACAGGTACCTGTCTTAGCACCCAGTAGCGCCCAGTAGCACCTGCAAGAGTGACACGGAGAGCAGCAATTTAACAGAAGCAGGCGGCCTGCTGAGGGAAAACCAGAAAGCTGCTGGCTGAGCATCCCAGCCCAGCTCTCGCAGCCGTGTCCGGAGGCCAAGACCAGCATCCAGCACTAACCCTGCTGCAGAATGCGGCGAGGTTCCCAGCAGAGTCAGGGCTCTGCCTCGGAGGCTCCCACAAACCTGTAGGCACTAGAGGACTTTTATTATTGTGTTTCAGGTTCATCTCTCCCTTTTGAAACTAATTTTTTCTTCGTTTTGGTTGTTTAGGGATTTACTTTGTCATTTTGTTTCCTTTGCCATCCTTTTTCACTGTTGACATTTTCAGGTAAATGAGCATTGTCTCTCGTCTTTGTGGTTCACTTAGCTGTCTTTTACTTTCTCCTCCCTTGTTCTCTTCTCTGGTTTCCCAAAGCTTGGAAGAAGTTTGAAAATGGAAGAAATGACTTCTGTGGACAGGGTTTCTGAGAATGATGCAATTCCATGCAGAAGAGAGGGCACAGAGGCGGGTGGCAAGGCGGAGGGGAGGTGGTCCCGCTTCGCCAGCAGCAGGTGAGAGGGCTGAGCCCCGGCTTGGAGAAGGTGAGTGTCCATGACTCCTCGCGGCAGGTGGTGGCTCATTCTTATTTTCCACAGCTTCCTCCGAGAAATAAGAAATGAGGTCATCATCTAAAACTAAGAAATAGAGATAAATTTAAAAAAATTAGGGCAGAAGAAAGCGTGAGCAATAGGCATCTCCCTTAGGCTATAGCTACCTTGGAATTCAGCCAATCAGGACAAGAAGGACTGGATATCATGGAAATGTCCTGTTCCAAATGTTTCTAAACTCTGTACTCTAAGAATAGACATTCCTTATAGAGTATATTCCAAAATCAGGAATTAAAAGGTAGAAATGACTGTATTTGTGGGTTTTTTAAAAAAATCTTTCTTTTGAAGAAGAAAAGACATTTTCCATTGTAAATATAAAGAAACCCAAAAAGATTTTATGTAAGATTTGACTGATTTTAACTAGATTGGTTCCTGTGAGGAAAAAATGCATGAAATATTTAAATGCTGTCTCAAGGTCACTACTTAGCATATTTTATGGAGAGGTGCTGTGTGTCTCCATTTACTGTTTCTAATTTGCATGTTTGTTAACCTACTGACAAAAATGATCCTTTGGCAAGAACACCTTCAATTTTATGCAGGTTTAGGTGGCTTATTCTTTTATTTAGGATCACTATCCTATGAGTGTTGTGGTTTGCATTCTGAAAGTAGTATAATAGTACACACAAACACATAAGTACATGCACATATATTTAAATATCCCCCATAACCCCAGGTGGAAGAAACAGGTAGGATTTGCACATTTGTGAATGCTAAACACATACTGTACAGTAGATACCAAGAAGTCATAAATTTGTAATATGAAGTCATTGTGGCTGCAGGGATAAATATTCAGTACCTGGTATTACCTGATAAAGTCATACATATGAATAGCTCCATTTTATGTGATAATTACTGAATCTAGCTTTAGCATCTGCTCTTACCAGATAAACTGAATTTATTATTTTGAATAAGGCAGCCACAATCCTTCACATTCTTGTGAAGAATTGGCAAATAAAGGCATCATAAGAGAGAGAAAAAGTGAGTATAAAATTTTATATAAATTCTGTATAGAATGATGACTGTCAGTTTTTCATAAATTTTTAGAAATTATCAAGTTCATGCTTAAACTCTATATTCTCCAAGAGTGTTTAAGTAAAGCTCAATTGAAAGTCATCTGGGGAATTCTGAACAATTTATTTTTCTATTTGAATTTTAGAGTTTTATCATATTTCAATAGAATTGTAAAACTTCTCTTTACTTTTACCAACAAATAACTGTGGGTTCTTCTCATTTTTTGTTCCTTTTAGATGGTACCTACCACTTAAAAGCAAGTGATAAGCTGAGAAATGTACTTTAGAAATGAAAGAGATAAGCCAAAGAATAATGCAGGCAGTTGTTGAAAGGTACAGATGTAATAAATTCACCTTCATATCTACTGTTTGTTTAGAAGGATCAGGTTGAAGTTGCTTCTTCAAACTGTTCATATCATAAGCACCACACTGTTTTTCCTTAATATAGTTCAAGGACTAAGTTCACACTTACTTCAGATACTTAAAATATTTTGAATGAAAAGAATGATTCCTTACTGGTTGGCAATATTGCAGGCGACTTTCAAAATCAGTTGTTAGGTGTAATTGAACTTCCTTTTGTTTTTCAGTGCTTTTCAATAGATATAAAAGAAAAATAAGTACATAAATGGAAACTTTAACTGAGAAATAATTAAAATGAGCATTTAATCTTGAATTACAGTTGCTGATTCTAACATTAAATGTGGAGAATTAAATTTTAAAATAATACTTGCTTTTTTTTTTTTTTTTTT
>PVIC010029641.1:0-11619 GCA_004025085.1 Thryonomys swinderianus
CAGGAGAATTGCTGAGTTCCAGGCTTGCCTGGGGTACATAGTGAGCTCAGGGCCAGCCTGAACTACAAAGCGAGACCCTGTCTCAAAAAAAAAAAAACACAAAAAACAACAAAACAAGAAAGGCTACTTTTTCTCCATAAGTTCTCCAGTATTCATTTGTGTGTGTGTGTGTGTGTGTGTTGTGTTGTGTGTGTTCTTGATGACAGCTGTCCTAAATGGGGCAAGATGGACCTGAGTATCTGCATTTCTAAAAAGTTCCTTGGTAATGGTCAAACCTGGGGGGTTAAGAGTATGATATGTATACCAGATCATAATCATTCTAGTGATTGAATAGTTCATTTAATAAACAAGTATAACCAGATATAATTCAAGCCTTCCAGAAATTCTCTGTCTACTTGAAGTAACATTATATTGTAGTGGCTGTGTTACTAAGCATTATAATAGTGATATAATCACAGTACTTTGGAGCACAGAGGCAGGTGAGTCCACAAGGATGTGGGGCCAACAAAAGGAAACAACTTATACAAAAACCTACAGGCCAGGCAAATAGTTTACTATTGCTTCAGGGCAGAATCTACTCAAAAGAGACCAAAAAATGAAACTGGATAGGTAGGTAGACAGAAGAAATGAAAAGCTTAGTTATCCACCTTGAAGCATTTGGACATTATTAATAAGCAATGTTATGTCACTCAACTAGTCAAAGTGATACAATTATATTTTTATGTTTAAAAAGTCCTATTATAAGGTGTAGAGTGTGGGTGGTTGTAACTTGATCAGAGCCATAGATAGAGTAGTTCCATCAGAACATAACAAAGGTTTGAAATAAACCAATGATAGTGAGAAGAAAGAGAGAGGAAATGAGAGATATGCACTTAAGTAAGCTACCATAATATAAACCAAAGTACCAGCAAAGTATCAAGAAAGGAAGCTTCAAGTAAAAAAAGTATACAATGTGTCATGTATGTGTACCAACTTCTCAAGATGAAGGTAATTATTATGTACTGCAAACATGCTAATAAAAGTAAAAATACGAAAGGACATTTTATGTTTATTTTCCAGAAAACAAGTTAATGGGAGATTATGCATTTTAATTGTATCGTGATGTAATTTTCAGCTTTTAGAAAGAAGATGGTAATGACAGAGTAATACATTAAATGAAGTGAAGTTTAACATAGAAACATCCATGATATTTTTGTATGTAAAAAAAGTTAGGATGTAAAAAAAAAAAAGCAGCAATTTCTGCAATCAACTCTTTTCCTAACTATGTAAAGGGTATGGAAGCCTACCTGAGAATACCTTATTTGGAAAATGAGTGAGATATTAATTAATTAATCACCAAATACTAAGTTAAGGGGGGAAATCATTAATATCTAACAGATGCTGCTCCAGCCCCACCCCATCTCTCTCTCTCTCTCTCACACACACACACACACACACACACACACACACACACACACATTCCATTTGTAGAAATGAGCCGAGAGAGCCCCACTCTCCCTTTGACTGCTGCCTTCTCTGTCAGTGCTGCCTCTTCACCTGTGTCACCAGCACTCTGCATTTAACGCTCCACCAGCGTGCCAGCTGCTCTCCCAGGTGCCATTCGCTTTCCTGATGACATTTAGACGTGACAGTTCTTCCTGCCAATCATCTGAGAGCTCTGAAAACATCTACTACACATCTGGGTGAAAAGAAAAAAATAAAGAGAAAGAAAGAAACATCTACTGCCCACAGAAGGACAGATAAGGTAGTTGAAGTCCCTGCCCTTATCACTTATGGGTGCTAGTATGCTGTCCTGTCACAGCATTTTACTCCTACTTATATGGTTGCCCTTTGTTCCCCATTTTCCTGTCCAAAGATTTGCTTCTCATTGTATCCATATTTTCTTACCCTGTGCCATTGATTCAGTTCCTGTTCCTCTGCATCCTATCTGTAACAAAATCCCATTCAAAATTTCTCTTATCAGAGTGGATATTGCTACCACTCAGGCAATTTTAATTTGGAAAAGATCCAGCACCCAACTGAAATTATTAAAATACATTGAAAAAATTCTGATATAAGAAATGATTACTGTTAGGTTAAATCTACTAAAAATTGTATTTCAAATGGAAGCTCTATTAGTCATGGTTGCTCCAAGAAACCCTATAATAAGCGTACCTTACTCATTAGAAGAGAGGAATTACTTTCTCAAAAATCAGTGACTTCATAATGGACAAGTACTTTTTTTCTTTCTATCTTAGCTTCTGTGATAATTGGTTCTTTACTTCCTCTTCTGTGTATTAGTTCTGGTGCTGTGATAACAAATGATCACATATTTACAGCTTAAAATGTCTATTTACTGTGTCATAGTTAGTAAGTGAGAAGTCTAGGCACAGAGTGCCTCGCTAGATCTTCTGCTTTATAAAACAAAAATGAAGGGATTCATTGGGCCCCTATGTGAGCCTCTGAAGAAGGCTTCCCAGATCACTCCAGTTGTTGGCAGACCTCAGCTCTTTGTAGTTGTAAGGACTCATTTTCCTATTTCCCTGCAACATGGTCACCTCAATCTTCAAGCCAATGAGAGCATTTCTAATCCTTCTTAGGTTTCTTTTCTTTTTTTTTTTTTTTTTGAGACAGGGTCTTGCTTTGTAGTTCAGGCTGTCTCTGAGCTCACTATGGAGCCCAGGCAAGCCTTGAACTCAGCAATCCTGCTGTCTCTGCCTCCCGAGTGCTGGGAAGACAGGCGTGAGCCACCACGCCCAGCACTGTGGTATGTGGTATTGATTGCTGGTGGGCGTGAGTCTCCACGCCCAACATTGTATGTGGTCACCGGGGGTCGAACTCAGGACCTTGCGCTTGTGAGGCAGGCGCCGGAACCGCTGAGCTAACCCTCCGGCCCCCTTCTTAGGTTTCTAACTTCTCCTTCTACCACCACAGTAAGAACAGTCTCTGCTTTTCATGTGATTAATTTAGGATCACTCCCTACTTTGAGATCAGCTTATTAACAACCTAGATTACATAACCAAAATCCCTTTCTGTTGTTATTTAAAATACTCATAGAAGTAACCCAAGAAAGCAGAAATGATGAGGACCAAAATTCTGTCCAATACATTCTACATAGTTTCAGGTCTTTATTGCATTGTACTGTTAGTCCATATCTGTTTATACTGAGGTCTCTGACCTCAGTATCTAACCAGATACTGTGCTGTATTATGATCACATGAAGAGCATTACAAGAAATTGATACCCAGCACTCAAGACCATCTATAATAGAACCTCTGGGAATGGGGCCTACCACTGAACAGTTTTAACACTCTGTAAATTATTTCAGTGGTGGCCCAAACTGAGAACCACTGATCACACTTTTCCTGTGTTATCACTAACTGATGGGTTTGTTTTCAGTCATCATGTCTATAATTCTCCAGGGTGCAACTTCATATGTAAGCCTTTTCTTGTAGCCAGACCCAAGTCTCCAAAAATGCCTACTATGAAGACATCAGCCCCTGATGATCAACAAATCTTCATGTCACGTGTTCTAAAAGTTAGTTATTATTAGAAATATTTTAGCTGTCCTTGGAAATATTTTTACTTTTTTTGGAGATTATTCTAACTCTTCTGTAGAGATAAAATTTGTATTATTTACACAGTACATGACCACTTTTGGATTATATATCAGTACCCTTCTCAAAAAGAATTTTGGACTTTGTTTACTCATAAAGGTCTTTTTCCTTCTCCATTGTCATGAATATATAATGTACCAATAAAGAGTCAAATTAAAAACAAAAAAATCATTTCAACTGCTACTTAGGAAAGCTAGAGCAGAAGCAAAAAGTAAAAGTAGAAAAACCCTTTGTAACTGTATAAACTGATTCAATCCAAGATAAGGCAGTTAAGATGGAAAGTGCTTTGCTTCTGATGCATTCTTAAGGTAAAATTGACAGGATATGCTAAGAGGAATTGGAGAAAATTTATAGTTTTTTCATAGATTTTAAGCAGTTGGATGAAAATAAATGCCATGCTCCACACATACATCAGGTTTAGAAGGTGCAGTTGTGGATTTGGGGTATATTAAGTTTGAAAGGCTTATAAGGTGTCAAATGGGAAGTTAGATAGAGCCTACAAAGTGAGGCAAGATGCTAGGCTGAAGAGACATTTGTGAATCACCACTGGAGTTGTATAAATTTTTAAGGAAATATATTTATTCACATGTTTTGGAAAAGAAGAATTTACCCCTCACAATGCAAACACATTACATATGTTTATAGTGTAATTTTCAGTATATAACCTGCTGTTCTGATTTCTGGGCAAGTAACACAAATTGCCTCCAAATAGCTCAAGCAAAAAGAGAAAATGTATGAAAGGGAATCCTTCAATTCTTTCACACAATGAAAGAAAAAGTTGAAAACCACAACTCAGCAAAGACAGCAAGCACAGCCTCACTGGAGACCTTACTGATGAAAATTTGACCTTGAACACAGAGTGTGGTCTTTGGACCAACAGCTTATTTGAAATGCATAATCTAATGTTTTTTGAATCAGGCCTAACTCATTTTAACAAGCTTCCCAAGGGATTCTTGTGCAAACTACAGTTTGAGAAACAGATTCAAGTGATTTTTCCAGTCATAAAATTCTATTATTGTCTGAGTCAGGCATGTATTTTTATGTACCAACCGTGTCATGAAATAGTATTTAATTATAAACTTTATTTAATATATAATTATAAATAATTTTATATTAATTACAAAATGTTCAGAGTTAATTTTTAGGTAAAACTACTTAGGTAACAAATAAATTTACTGTATTTCATTTAAGACTCATAGATCTTTAAGACTTACAGTCCTTAATTTTTTATCTTGTCCCAGTGCTCTAAAATGTAGTCATTCATTTAGCTGTTTTCACTGGTCATAATTCTACATTTGTAATACTCTAGTTTTTTATTTTCTTTTTCATACTTATATGACAATATTCTTAGGCAGTCACACTATTATTATTATAAAATAACAAGAATGAGAAGAAATGTATAAATATTAATGCCATCGTTTATGGGAAATGAATGCCCATTTTTATTTGATAGAAGTAAATATTGACAGCTCATTAAAATGTTTTCATAGAATTATAGTCCAGAAAGTCAACAGGTCTTGAAGTAAAATGCAGATATGCCTCTGTACTCACTTCACCCTAAATAACTTCCACAGAACTTTAAACAAGCCTGTCTTCAAGAACCCTCCTAAAAAGTGAACCTAGATGATGTGATTCAAAGAAAATCTAGCCATTTTAACTTACTTGGTGGCATCATTTCTCGACATGCCCCTTAATCCACATTAGAATAATGTATTATTAGAATCACTGATTAAAATTCTAAAATTCTAAATATTAGAATCACTGATTAAATTCTATTAAGATTCTATGTTCTCTCCAAACCTATCAAATAACAGTCTATAGAGAGTCCTATAGTCTATAGCAAAAAAGAAACTTCCTTAGTTGAGTGTTATGTTCTCTAAAGTTATGGAACCACTATCTTAAACATTACATTTTAAATATAGTTTATTAATATTAGCATAAATTTTTCTAGGACTAAACAAATTGTCCACTTTTATTGTTTCACATTTTATTTGCTTTAATTCTGTTCTCCACATTGAAATGGCATTGTAAGTTACATGGCTTAATTTTTTTCTATTTTTCCTAAGACGTTTGTTTTTTTGTTTTGCACAATTCATTAAGATGCTCTATGACAAAATACAGCATTTCCAGAATATCCAAGAAAGTTACCTTGGGTAGAATAGGGAATCACTTTGCAAAGTATAACTGAAGCATATTGGGAAGGAATATATTAGCTTTCCCGCTGCTGACACACAATATTGAACACCCACAACATATAGGACAATATTAACTTAGCTCATGGTTTTTAGTGACTCACTCATAGTTGGCTGGCTCCAAGTCAGAAATATTATGGTGGAAGGAAGTGAAGGAGCAAAATTACCTTGTTTATAGCAGCAGAGAACCACAGAGGGAAGGAGTATCACTGAGAAAGAACATAGATCCCAAGGCTATGCCTCTACCCCCCCCACCCAACCAACCCAGAAGTATGTTTCATCATTCCCCTGGGTTGATCCCAAGGCCAATCAAATTGATACCCCTCCTTAGCTGTCACTGGGAGAGGAAAGACAGAAAAACCATGGAAAATGAATGATTTAATTTAAGAATTGTAAGTAGAAAATCATTCATCTGCTTTAAACTTTAGAACAAGACACTTTTTAAATAGAGACAAGTTTGTAATTTTCCATAATAGTTCTGTATTAAATCTAAAATACAGAAAGTGATTGTTTAATTATTATATATTCCATATAAAATATGAATAGCTCTATATATAATGTATGTATAATGTACATTTAATGTACCATATAAAATACTTTATTTTTTTGTTGTTTTTCTTTTTGAGACAGGGTCTCGCTTTGTAGTTCAGGCTGGCCCTGAGCTCACTATGTAGCCCAGGCAAGCCTTGAACTCAGCAATCCTCCTGTCTCTGCCTCCCGAGTGCTGGGATTACAGGCGTGAGCCACCATGCCCAGCAATATTTTATATTTTTAAAATAAATATCATATATAAATATGTACAGTTTGTACCATTTTTGTTATCAACATACCATGGAAATATATTCTCATTATCAATATTACATAGACATTTTCTGTAACAATACGTGGACAGTATTCTACTACATTTGATATTTCATAATCTATTTACCTGATACTGACAGACATTTGTTTTATAGTACTAAAAGAAATTCTGAAATAAACAATTGATAATTCTCTGGTTATTTATTTGGAACAAATTTCTCAAGCAAAATTGCTGAGTTAGATCTTATATATATTGAAAATGTTGCTGCATGTGGTCCTTCTGAAGTGTTAATTGGGTACCATTATAGTAGATACCATTGTAACTATTTTTCCAAAATGTATATCTTTAAAAATCTAATCATCAATTGAAGTGGTCCTATCATTTTGATTTACAAGTAATTATTTACTAGCTAGAATATCTTTTATACATTTATGGGTTGACATCTTTTTCTATAAATTGCCTTTCATAACCTTTAATTCATGTTTATAATTAAGTAGAAAAGAAACTGTTTTTAACTTTTTGTTCAAAGCTGATTTCATTCTTTCTAGTTTTAATTAAAAACAGGAATTGTACACAGTTATGGTATACGTCATGTTTTGATAAATATAAAACAGGAAATATAATTCTAGGTAGTAAATATAGTGCTGTTGTGAAATTCTAGTGTTTTTTAACCATAAAAGAAGGAAAATATACATAGAACATTGAAATTGTTAAAAAAAAATTGAAAGGTTTCCATAGAGCAAAGTATAGAGATACAACAGTCAGACAAGTAGAGGTATACATCAAAATGAATATAGAAATACAGAACACAAAATACATGTGCATTTAAAAAGGAAGAGACATAGGTAGACACAATGGGATATGCATTGATAAAAGCATCAACAGAGGGGCCGGAGGGTTAGCTCAGTGGTTCCGGCGCCTGCCTCTCAAGCGCAAGGTCCTGAGTTCAATCCCGGTAACCACATGCAATGCTGGGCGTGGAGACTCACGCCCACGAGCAATCAGTACTACATACCACAGTGCCAGGCGTGGTGGCTCACGCCTGTAATCCCAGCACTCGGGAGGCAGAGCCGGAGGATTGCTGAGTTCGAGGCTTGCCTGGACTACATAATGAGCTCAGAGCCAGACTGAACTACAAAGCGAGACCCTGTCTCAAAAAAAAAAAAAAAGCATCAACAGAAATGGAGAGTAAATAGAAAAATGATTGGGCCTAGGGGAAAAGACACATAGATGGGGACAGGTTTACTAATAATTAGATGACTATATACTGTCTTAAACAAAAAGTCACATAAAATAGCCTAAATACATAAGGAAAAAATCTACACAAAAATGAGAGAGAGAGAGAGAGAGAGAGAGAGAGAGAGAGAGAGAGAGAAGGGAGAGAGAGATACAAAAAAATACATGTGTAGAAAAACAGACTTAGCAACATAGGTATAGCCAACTCAGAAACAAGTAACCTTTCATGAATTAAAACTCATGGTGTTGTGGTGTTTTACTAAAGACCAAAAAGGCTGAAGTTAAAGTAATATTTCTTGCTCTGCCTCTCCAGATCAGACAAATTAAAACTGAGGCCTGGCTACAATCACAGACCTAAATTCCCCTCTTCAACAACTACAAAAATGAACTCCACTGAGAAAATATAGACAAAAGTTTTATTTGGCTATACTACATAAGTGCACAAATAATACATCCATTTTCATTCTTCATTTAGAAACAGGCCTAGAATATAAAAATAATTTTTAAAATAGTATAAATCACATACAGTGTAAAGAACAAGTCTCACTGAATCTACACTTAGTAATTCCAAGGTGATAGCATATCCATCATGTTGTGAATTAGTGTTCAAAAGGAGAGGAAGGAAAAAGCTGAAATAGCAACTGAGAATCAGCTATTTGACATGATTATGATGAAACTAATCTAAGTTATTAAACTAAACTAATCTATTAAACCCACATCTACAAGAAAAAGTTCAAAACCTCTAGATGTTAGACCCACCTTACTCAAATTAACTTTGTGGACATTCTATCAAATACTCATCAGTCACCCACTATGAATGACCACAAACAAACAGAAAGGCTTGGCTAGAAAATCATCAATACAACCTTATTTTGCATGTATCACCAAAGCATTTTGAGGATGCATAAATATTTTGAAATATGTTTAAATAATGTCTCCTGACTGCCAGTATAATTTTTCCAAGCAAATGTTATTAAAAATGTTTGGGCTATCCACAAATGTTTTTACATGCATTCCTACCAGGCAAACACTGAAGTCTCCAAAAATATGCTGGCCAACAGGAAAACTGTTAAGAAAGAAATGTTGGATACAAGGTGATCTAAGGAAGTGTAGAAGGGAATGCTTGAGCTCTTAGGATGGTCCAAAAACAAATGCATGTTTCATGAATGCTTTTGAAACAAATAGTTCTGGCTGAAAACAAACATTTGGACAGTAAGGACACACCTTACAAAAATGTTTGCTTTCTGATATTAACATTTTATTTGGTATGTGTTTGCCAGAGCAGATGTGGGCAAAAATAAGATAAAAGCACACATCTCATGGAAAGCAAAACTGTAGCGAATTTATAATATAAAAAGATGAGAAGGGGGGCCAGAGGGTTAGCCCAGTGGTTCCAGAGCCTGCCTCGCAAGCGCAAGTTCCTGAGTTCGATCCCCGGTAACCACATAGAATGCTGAGCGTGGAGACTCATGCCCACCAACAATCAACACCGCATACCACAATGCCGGGTGTGGTGGCTCACACCTGTCATCCCAGCACTCGGAGGCAGAGACAGGAGGATAGCTGAGTTTGCGGCTTGCCTGGGCACCATAGTGAGCTCAGGACCAGCCTGAACTACAAAGCAAGACCCTGTCTCAAAAAGCAAAAAAAAAATGAGAAGATTCATTTACTGAACATACAGGAAAATTGTATATTTATGTCTTATTTAAAGTAATAATGATTTTGCCAGCACAAGATCCAAAGGACAAAAACAACCCGATATATCAATTATATTATATATAACTATACATTTGGCCCTCATACAATGCTGCAAAATTCTTTAAGATTAACTCATATAACAAATCTCTGAGATAAACTGATGACAGGTATTATTTCTGTTTTACAGCTGAAACATGTTAGCTAGATACATCTGTTCTCAGTTCTTTATATCACATTAGTCTTCTGAAATTGTAAAATATACTTTTCAAATACCCTATTGTTTTGTTTTCAGAAAAATGATTTATGGTTTACACAATTGGCTAGTACTAGAAAAATAAGTTTTATGATACAGGAGAAAGCCTAGGAAATGTAGGAAAATGTAAAAGCTTATTTATGCATTTCTTTTAAAGCAATTTTTAAGACACCTGCTACCTAGTCATTATTTTCATCTTGTAGTCACTATCATATTAAGTCTTTACTTATTTTTCCAGTTTTTAATTCCTTGTTATAAACTGGAGCTTAATCATAAATGTTGTCTATGATGAAGTTCATACCCCAAAACAATTTTGCCAGATTTCCTCAGTTTCCTGAACTTTCACTTTTGCTTCTTTGCCTCTCTTATTTCTGTGATGTAGCCAGTTTCAGAGGTTCAAGCCTCAATTTGTTCCTCTGTTTGACAATTTTGCAAACTCTAACTACCTGTAGGGCTTCTGAATGCTTTTACATATAGCCCCACTTATCTGATAATTTCAGCCCCAAATATCCAACTGTAGCTCTAATGGAGCTAACCACATCTTCCAAATTAGTATATCAAACTCACAATGTCTAAAGATTATTTATCACTTTCAACCAAGGTGTCTGACTTCCTCATTTCCATACATGATATCATCCTTATAATCATTTTTTTAAATCTCTACAGCTACTATTTCTAAATTCAACTGATAAATCCTAATCATTTTATCTTCTCAATTTGTCATACACTTGCATACATTAAGTCCCAAAATTGGTAATTTTAATATGAAAAATTTCATCCTGAT
Source organism: Thryonomys swinderianus (assembly GCA_004025085.1). Taxonomy (NCBI): domain Eukaryota; kingdom Metazoa; phylum Chordata; class Mammalia; order Rodentia; family Thryonomyidae; genus Thryonomys; species Thryonomys swinderianus. Next base: position 10,562 of record PVIC010029641.1, read on the forward strand.
ACTCATTTGTTTGATACTTTATGCACAAGTTAGAATGTGTCAGTATCAGTTGCCTGATGATTCCTTACCAAACAATTTAATATTTGGACTCCTTGCTATCTTTTTTCCCTGTTTTTTTTTTTAAGTCCTGCTTGCTATTGTCAAATTAATCATCTACACCAATGTCACATGGCCAGGAAGTAAACTGAGGTTCTTTGAACTGGTATACACATTCTGATGGCAGCCAAGAGTTGTTAGCATTCAGCTTCAAGTATTTCTCACACTTCCTTTTTACTCCTCCAAAAAACTGAGTAACCTAAGAAAGAGTGTATGAGCTTCTCTGAGTAGTCTCCCAAAGAAAAATGTTTGGACATAGGTGAAAAAGAATATACATAGGTGCTGGTTTACTCATAATTAGATGAACATATACTTTCTTAGGCAGAAAGCCATTCCTTTTTATGATGGAATAGCATTCTACAGTATATGTTTAGCACATCTATTTACCCATTCATCATCTGATAGATGGTGGGACAGTTCCTATTGTTTGGCAATTGGAAATAGTGGTGCAATAAACGTGGGGGTGTAGATGTCTCCTCAACACATGGATCTCATTCCCTTTGGATATATACCCAATCATAAGGTCTCTGAGCCATATGATAATCATATTTTTAATTTCTTGAGGCACCTATAAGCTGTTTCCAATAACTGACATTTTCACTGGGGATATTGAGAGGACAAAAGTAGAAGGAAGAATCTTGTTGACCCTGGCTCCCACTCTCCATCCCTCTTGCTTCCATCTCTTTTGCTTCCAAACAATGGAACCAGTTGATCATGGACTAAAACTTTTGAAACTGTGAGCAAATATGCAACTTTATGTGAGACATTTTGTCACAGAGACAAAAATATGACATATACATGTTTTGAGGAACATCTACTTAGTTCTACACCCATGTTTAATTGGATTGTTTGTGGGGTTGGTATTGCATTTTCAGAGTTTCTTATATGTCTAAACATTAACCTCTTGGCATATATATAGTTTTCAACTATTTTCTTCCATTAGGTAGGTTTCATCTTCACTC
>PVIC010029641.1:11719-22466 GCA_004025085.1 Thryonomys swinderianus
TATGGTGCCCAGGCAAGCCGCCGCGAACTCAGCAATCCTCCTGTCTCTGCCTCCCGAGTGCTGGGATTACAGGCGTGAGCCACCATGTCCGGCATTGTGGTATGCCGTGTTGATTGTTGGTGGGCGTGTCTCCACACCCAGCATTATATGTGGTTACCGGGGATCGAACTCAGGACCTTGCGCTTGCGAGGCAGGCGCCAGAACCACTGAGCTAACCCTCCGGCCCGTATTTATCATTTTTAATCTTCAAATGGTTTCATAGTTTCAGGTCTTACATTTCTTCAGTTTATTTTTATCTTTATTGGTACATTGTATATAACATCATAATCACACTCAATATTGGGAATTTGTACCAGTATATGACTCAATTTAATTCTCATTTTTTCCCATCCCCCTACCCACCCCACAACCCCCCAAATATATAACCCCCTGAATACATAAGCTTTGTTTCCCTTTTTTAACCACCACATTTTTTTCTTTACCCCTCTTTACTCACTCCTCCACCACATTTCCCTTTGAATATTTTCTTTTTTGCAATATCCATCATACATTCTAAAACTCATTAACATCTTTAATTTCTCATACCAGAGAATGGATAAGGCCTTACATTTAAGTGCATTATGGGTTGTTCATTGTAATTGATGGGAGATAGGCATTTAGCTCATTCTTCTGAATGTGGATATATAAATTTTCTAGCACCATTTATTGAAAAGACTGCCCTTTCTCCAATACATATTCTTAGCAAAATTGTTTATATATTTCTAAGCTATCTATTCTGTTCCATTAGTCTATTATTCTTCTAATGCTATGATGTTTTGATTACACAACTCTGTAGTATATTTTGAAGCTGTTAATGTAATGCCTCTGGTTCTCTTGTCTCAAAGGACTTTACCTATTTGGGATTTTTTGTGTATTTGTTGTTGTTGTTGTTGTTTTGGTTTGGGTTTCTTTGGAGGTACTGAGGATCAAACTTGGGCCCTTATGCTTACAAGGTAGGTGCTGTACTACCTAGCTAAATCCCTGGCCTTATTTGAGAAATTTTGCTGTTCAATGTAAATTTTAGAATTCATAGTGTTTTGTGATGAATTTTATTTGTATTTTGATAGGGACTGTATTGGATGTGTAATTTGCTTTCTGTCATATGGGTAACAATATTAGTCTTGGAATCCATGAACATAGATATATTTTCATTTTTGTGTGTGCTCTTCCATTTGGTCCAGATGGCCTTCATATGGACTACTTTGCTTTCATGTAATCATTTTCTGATATTTTTATTTTCTTTATGTAGATATGAATTTCTGATCCACATCATTTTTCTTCTCGCTAAAGAACTTCTTTTTTAACATGTCTTATAAGGCAGGTATAAATTCCCTCAAATTTTATTTTTCTTATTAGGCTCTTTCACTTTTGAAGAATTTTGCAGTATTTTGTAGACTTAGAGTTCTAAGTTGTTACCATTTCTTTGAATTTCCCAAATTTTTGCTACCATTGTCCATGAGTTCTTGCATGCTATTTTATCCATCAGAGTCCTTAAAATATTAATATTTTGTTTATTAATTACTAGGTTGATAATTTTAAAACCTCCACAATATCTGATGCTTTCTTTCTTTCCTTAGCATGTATTTTTCTTTGGCTTTTAATATTCTATGTAATTTTTCTGTTCAAAAGTTAACCTGATATATTGGGTAACAGGATAGGAACTGAGTGAAATAAGCCTTAAGTGTAATTCTATATGTCATCTGGCTAACAGTTTGCCTGTGTTTAAGGTCCTTTATAGTGGTGAGTGCCAGGAGCTTTGAATACATCTACAGTCCTTATTTTTTCTCTACTATCTTTAGGCTTGTCTTATAGTCCTTGAATAGAGCCAGAGACTCATCACTTTTTCAGCTACAATTTATAGTTATTATCATAAAGATTTGTTGATATGGTAATAAGGAGTGAGCTAGGAGATTTATTCTATGATCTTATGATTACATTTCACTTTTTGTGGACCTGTGATTTTCTTAACAAATTTCTTCAACATAAAAGTGACCAAATACAGCATTCTAGTGCATATTGAAATGCTTCCTTTTCCCTTCTTCCTTCCTGAAGTACAGGAGACTTTTTTCTCTAATATTCACTGTTAAGAATCTGGTAGAATTTCATGAAGTAAATTCACAATGCTGGAAACATTTAAAGAATGGATCATCTTGGATATTTTTGTTTTGTTTTTTTTAAATGAATTATTTATTAGTACATTTTATATACACATCATGATCACACTCAACATTGAGAATTTGCACCAGTATATTATACGACTTAATTTTCATTTTTTTCCATCCTCTTGCCCCCTCCAACCCCCCCATCCTGTATACATATGCTTTGTTTCCTTTCTTGTCATCACATTATTTCTTTTCCCTCATTACTTACCCCTACCCTTCTCCCTTTTGAACATTTTGTATTTCACAGTATCTATCATACATTCTAGAACTCCATCCTGGAGTTTTTTTACCTTTCAAATTTCTCTACAACAAACCTCTGGTAATTCCTCGATGACAGTTCATTTTTCCTTATTTTTTTTCCTTTCTTTTTTTTTGAGACAGGGTCTCACTTTATAGTTCAGGCTGGCCCTGAGTTCACTATACTGTAGTCCAGGCAAACCTCAAACCCAGCAATCCTCCTGCCTCTGCCTCCTGAGTGCTGGGACTATAGGTGTGAGGCACCAAACCTGACGACCCTGTGGTATGTGGTACTGATTGCTGGTAGGCATAAGTCACCATGCCTGGTATTGTATATGGTCACCAGGACCGAACCTGGGACCTTGCACTTGCTAGGCAGGCCCCAGAACCAGTGAGCTAAATCTCCGTCCCCTATTTTTCCTTATTTTTGCACTGGATCTTGCAGTCACTACTGCTACAAGTTTTCTATCTCTGGTAAATTCTGATTCTCTATATTTACCTGTGATACTCTTCAAATTTCTGGACAACAGTTCTTCCTTTATCTCCATGCTTTCTCAGATCTAAGTAGAAAAATTAGTTTTTGTATTCATTCAGCTTTTAATTTATCTTTGGGATGGGACAGCAGTGTCCCATGACTGAAATGTCATGATGAAAGGTTTAGTGGAGAAAAGTTTCTTACCTCAGGACAGCCAGAAGCAGACACTGAGAGGGAGGAAAAAGCCAGGGATAAGAACATATCTTTCAAATCACACTCTCCCACAGTGACCCACCTCTAATGAGGCCCCAACAAGTAAAGACTCATTGAGCATCTGAAGTCATCAATGATATATAGCATTCCCACAAATCAATCACATCCCACAGCATTAGACTTTGGGGACATTTAAGATCTAAAGCACAACATTCTGTTCCTAACCTCCAAAATGCTCATGTCTATCTCATTATGCAAAGTGCATTGAGTCTTAGAAGGGGGAAGAAAGGAGAGGAGAGGAAAGGAGATAAAAAAACAGAATTAAAATGTGTTATATACATGTTTTACCTCCACAAAACAAATGTAAGCATTATGTACTACAAACATGTACTAATGAAAAAAAAAAAAGAGTTGCCTGAGGCTTAACAGTTCCAGCATTGCTGATTCCAAGTCCAAAGTCTCCTCTGAGACTCAAGACAAATTCTTAACTGGGAGCCCCTACAAAAAATATAAAAAGAAAGTTAAATACTTCCAGCATACAATGGCACAGGATAAACATTCCTATTCCAAAAGGGAGGAAGAAGGAAGTAGAAAGGAAGAACAAAGCAAGACAAAAATCTGTCATAGTAAACATTAAATCCTGTAGCTGCATGACCAGCACCTGAAGCAGATTCTAGCAAGATGTGAATTCCAAAGGACTTTACTCCGGAAATTCCCATGACCTTGTTGGTTTCAGTCTGTATGACCTCCTCTCTTAGGCTGGCTCCACTCACTGCCTGAAGCTTTTTATGACATACATCATACTTCCTGACATCTGTGATTTCTTCAGTTCTCCACTGAAGCTCTGCAGCACCATTACAGCTTTACATATTGCCCCGTAGAAACATTCCCGTAGGTGGCCCTGAATGACAGGATACCCTGAGGATCTCTTCTCAAAGCAGTCTTTCAAAGGAGTTTACCCTTTTATACCCTTAAGCCTTCGGTAGGGTGTGGCCATTTCCTGAGGAATTTCCTGAGATGTGCTCACTGCATTTTCCTATTGTGCTGATGAAAGGACTTGACTTCTTTTTATTGCTAATGTTTTTACTGATCCTGAGCTTCTTGGTCCCAACTTTAGAGGTGTTTCCTTTCTAGCCAGACTATATAAATGTTATGTCCTGACTCCTCCTCCTCTTAATTCTGCTTCTTGAAGAAAGAACCTCAACATAATAAAAAACTATTTAAAACAAACCCACAGCCATCATCATAATAAATGAGGAAAGATAAAAGTGCATCTTCAAAGATCTGGAAAAATGCAAGGATATTCTTATTTTTTGCTTTTTGAGACAGGGTCTCACTTTGTAGTTCAGGCTGGCCCTGAGCTCACTATGGTGCCCAGGCAAGCCGCCACGAACTCAGCAATCCTCCTGTCTCTGCCTCCCGAGTGCTGGGATTACAGGCGTGAGCCACCACGTCCGGCATTGTGGTATGTGGTGTTGATTGTTGGTGGGCGTGTCTCCACGCCCAGCATTATATGTGGTTACCGGGGATCGAACTCAGGACCCTGTGCTTGCGAGGCAGGCGCCAGAACCACTGAGCTAACCCTCCGGCCCAAGGATATTCTTTTATCACTTTCATTAAACAGTATTGGAATTCACAGCCAGATAAATTAGGCAAGTAAAGTTAAAAAGCATATAAATAAGAAGAGAAAGTCAAATTATTCCTGTTTGCAGACAATTCTATATATGGAAAACGTGTAACACTTTCACAAAAATACTCAAAATTGACTAACAAATGGAATAAAATTGTAGAACAAAAATGGACATACACTCCCAAGCTTTTGGTTAAGGGGTATAATGCCTGTCTTGGAAGCACAAGGGCTGGAGTTCAATCCCAAGAACCACAAGAAAAGAAGAAGAAGGAGGAGAAGGACAAGGGCAAGGAGAAGAAGACACAAAACTTAATATTTTTAAATAGCAATAATGAACATGCTAAAGAAAAATAACAAAACCAGTTCTGTATAGCTACCAAAAATTTTTTTTTTAAATTATGCTTTTAAAATCTTTATTGGTACATTGTGTATATATATATATATGTATATAAAATATGCTTACACTCAATATTGAGAATTTGTACCAATATATTATAGGTTAAAAAAAAAAGCCAGGTAGACATATGTAGGCAGATAGATAGGACTGGCCCTTGAAAAAAAACAAAAAGGCCAACTTCGAGGTTAGTGCTGCCAGAGAAAAGCTACCCCACCCATGTAAGATAAATAGCTGTCATTGAAATTCCAAATAGGCAGCCATCAGATATTCTAAAGAAGGGGCCAACCTCCTGGGGTAAAAGGCTGAGACTTTAACCCACCTCCCCAAAAAAGAGTCAGAGTCAAAAATTCCTGATTGTTAATTCCCCACTGTACTCATTAGTCAATTGTAACCCGTCCATTTTTTTTAATCTTATTGGTAGTCCCCTATTACAGACTCGCCTCACCTCGTGGCTTTGCTCCATAAAAGCCCTCTAAAAAGTGAGTTAGGGGGGTTACTCACTTTCCGGGTTCCCCCTTCTGTCTCTCTTAAGGCAGAAGCTTTCTCTCTCAATAAAATTTTCCTGCTCAGACCTCCGTCGTTCCTAAAATACATTCTTCGATTTTTAGAGAACACAAACTCGCGTTTCAGGTGGGGAGTTAGGCCTTAACTCTCCTGCGTCAATATGACACAATTTAATTTTCATTTTTCCCATTACCCCATGCACCCATCCCCTATATACATAAGCTTTGTTTCCCTTTTTTTATTACCACCACATTTGTTCTTATGCCTTGTTAGTCACCCCATCATCTCATTTGCCTTTGAGTATTTTCTATTTCACAATATCCACCATATATTCTAGAACGCACAACTTCAGTTTCTCATACCAGAGAAAAGATATATTTACAGATGTGACCTATTTATTTCACTTACAAATATATCCTGAAGGTGTGTCCATTTGGGAATAAATGACTCAAACTTATAATTCTTTAAGGCAGAGTAATACTCTATTTCATAGAAATGACATCTTCATCAGTCTCCAGTTGATGGCCATTTTTGTTGTTTCCAAGATTTAGAAGCCTCCTCACAGGAATAAATTTAACCATGGAAATTAATGAAAATAACTCACTAAAATGAAAAATTTTAAATATTGATGACAGTGTATAAATTCCATTAAAATTCCTTTCTTTGGCTGGGCATGGTAGCTCATGCCTGTAATTCCAGCACTCAGGAGGCAGAGACAGGAGGATTGCTGAGTTTGAGGCTTGCCTGGGCTACATAGTGAGCTCAGAGCCAGCCTGAACTACAAAGTGAGACCCTGTCTCAAAAAAAAAAATTCCTTTCTTTGTATAAGACCCTAAAAACACAGCAAACAGCCAAAAGAGGAGACAAATAGCCAGGCGTGGTGGCTCACGCCTGTAATCCCAGCACTTGGGAGGCAGAGAAAGGAGGATTGCTGAGTTCGAGGCTTGCCTGGGCTATATAGTGAGCTCAGGGCCAGCCTGAACTACAAAGCGAGACCCTGTCTCAAAAAAAAAAAAAAAAAAAGAGGAGACAAATAGAATTATATCGACAACAAGGATTCTTCACAACAAAAGAAATAATCAACAGAATGAAAAGACAATCTATAAGATAAAAAAATATTTGCAAACTGTTTATGTGATAAAATATTAATAGCCAGAAAATGTATTGACTAAATAAACTTCAATAACTGAAAATAAATCTGATTAAAAATGGGTACATGATCTGAAAAGGCATTTCTCAAAATAAGATGAACAGGGGCTGGAGATTTAGCCCAGTAGTTCCAGTGCCTGCCTCACAAGCTCAAGGCCCTGAGTTCAATCCCGGTAACCACATATAATGCTGGGTGTGGTGACTCATGCCCACCAGCCATCAATACCATATACCACAGTGCCAGGCGTGGTGGCTCACACCTGTAACCCCAGCACTTGGGAGCCAGAGGCAGGAGGACTGCTGAGTTCCAGGCTTGCCTGAGCTACATACTGAGCTCAGGGCCAGCCTGAACGACAAAGCAGGACCCTATCTCAAAAAAAAAAAAAAAATTTAATGCAGTGGAGAACAAAAGAACAATACAAAAAAACCACAGTGAATCTAAGAGTTGGTTCTTTGCAAGGATAAACAAAATGAGACCTTTAGCCAACCTTATCAAACAAAAGAAGGAAAAGGCTCAAATTCAGGCTATTAGGAATGAAAAAGGGGAAATTACCACTGATCCAGTAGAAATCCAGTGCATAATAAACACATACTTTGAAAATTTGTATTCCAATAAAAAGGAAAATGTAGAAGAAATGGATAGATTCCTAGACACATATGAACTTCCAAAGTTGAATGAAGAAGATATAGAAATGTTAAACATCCCAATATCAATCTGTGAAATTGAAAATGTAATTTAAAAAAAAAACTACCAACAAAGAAAAGCCCTGTCCCTGGTGGCTTCATTGCTGGATTTTACAAAACTTTTAAAGAAGAGTTAATGCCAATACTTCTCAAACTCTTTAATGAAATTGAAAGGGAAGCAGTAATCACAAATTCATTCTTTGAAGCAAACATTGCCTTGATTCCAAAAGCAGAGAAAAACCCATCCCAAAAAAGAGAAATATAGGCCAATCTCCCTATTAAACATTGATCCAAAAATCCTCAATAAGACACTGACAAACAGAATACAGAAAAATGTCAAGATCATATACCCTGATGAAGTTGGATTTATCCCAGGAATGCAATGGTGGTTTAACATACATAAATCAATAAATGTAACACACTATATTAACTGACTCAAGAACAAAAAGAATATGGTTATCTCAATAGATGCAGAAAATCCATTTGACAATATGCAACACTCAGTCATGATCAAAAGCCCACAGAAAATTAGAATAGATGGACTTTATCTCAAACTAATAAAGCCTATTTAAAAGAAACCAATAGCAAACATTATTCTAAAAAGTCAAAAACTGAAACCTTTCACACTAAAATCAGGAACAAGACAAGGATGTCCACTTTCACCACTCCTGTTCAATATATTCCTGGAAACATTAGCCACAGCTATTACAAAAGAGAAAGAAATAAAATGAATAAAGATAAGACAGGAAGAAGTTAAACTGTCATTATTTGCTGATGACATGATTCTCTATACAGAAGATCTAAAAACTCAGCCAAAAGACTGCTAGACTTAATTGCCAAAGTTAGTGGTGTAGCTGGATACAAAGTCAGTGTTCAGAAATCTATATTCTTTGTATACACAAACAACAGATTCACTGAGAGAGAAATTGGAGAGTCAGTTCCTTTTAATAAAATGAAATAATCCAATAAAATGAAATATCTAGGAGTCAATCTAACAAAGGAGGTGAAAGACCTCTACTCTGAAAATTACAGCACTCTGAAAAGGGAGCTACAAGAAGATATCAGAAAATGGAAAAAATATCCCTTCTTTCTTGGTAGGAAGAATCAATACTATCAAAATGGCTATACTCCCACAACTACTATATAGATACAATGCAATCCTGATTGAAATCACAACAGTATAATTCACAGATCTAGATAAAATAATCAAAAATTCATTTTGAACCACAAAAGACCAAGAATAACAAAAGTTAATTCTAGACAAGGAGATGGCAGGGGGTATCACAATCCCCAATTTGCAGCTATATTATTTAAAGCCACTGTGATAAAAAAAAAAACTGCATGGCACTGGTAAAGTAACAGACCTGAGGATCAGTGGAATAGATTTGAAGATCCAGAAACAACTCCAGACACACTAGGAGATCTCATCTTTGACAGAAGAGCCAAACAACCTCAGTGGAAGAGAGGTAGCCTCTTCAACAAATGGTGCTGAAAAAAACTGGGCTTTAATCTGCCAAAAACTGAAGCTAGATCTATTTCTTTCACCATGCACTAAACTGAACTCACAATGGATATGAGACTTAAACATTAAAACAGAAACAATAAGCCTGCTGGAAAATAGGCTAGGTAAAACTCTTCAAGACATTGGCTTAGGCAGAGACTTTATGAATAAAACCTCTATAGCACAAGAACTAGCAGAAAGAATCAACAAATGGGATATCATCCTACTGAAAAGCTTTTGCACAGCAAAAGAAATCACTTACACTGCTACAAGATAACCAACAACATGGGAAAAAATCTTTACTAGCTGTTTATCAGACAAAGGGCTATTATCTACAATATATAAAGAACTTAAACAGATCAGCCTCCCCAGGTTCAAAGACCCAATTCAAAAATGAGCATCTGAAATGAACAGACACTTCTCAGAGGCAGAAGTCAAAGCAGCCAAGAAGCATATGAAGAAATATTCAACATCACTGGTCATTCGAGAGATGCAAATGAAAACAACACTGAGATTTCATCTCACTCCACAAAGAATGGCTGCGGTTACAAAATCAACCAACAATAAATGCTGGTGAGGCTGTGGGGAGAAAGGAACCCTTCTCCACTGTTGGTGTGATTGCAGACTTGTGCAACCATTGTGGAGATCTGTGTGGAGATTTCTCAGAAAACTAGGACTAGGGGTCCCATTTGACCCTGCTATCACCCTGCTAGGAATATACCCAAAAGAATTTAAATCACATTGGAAAGACAGATGTACACCCTTGTTCATAGCAGCCCAGTTCGTGATAGCTCAATCTTGGAAACAACCCCAATGCCCATCAACTGGAGAGTGGATAAAGAAGATGTGTTTTTTTTTAATAAAATGGGAGTATTATTCTGCCATAAAGAATGACAACATGGATTCATTTATGTGCAAATAGAGACACCTGGAGGATACACTAAGTGAAATAAATAGATCACAGATAGGCAAATACCGGATCTTCTCTTTGATATGAGCACCTGTAGATCCAAATGAGATCTAGAAAGTATGATAGTTTTTATAGAATGGGAAATTTCCATAGGAAATGTGTTGTGGGAATGTAATGAGGGGAAGGAATAAATATGATTCGGAAAGAAAATAAAAGAGAATGTATATAGGGGGTGGGGAGGTCTGGGTGGGTAGGGATATGGGTAAAAATGAGAATTAACTTGTGTCATATACTGGTACAGATTCCCCAATGTTATATGTGATTGTGAGATGTATATAAATTGTACCAATAAAGAATTCAATTTAAAAAAATCTAAAACAGAAATAGTAAGCCTGTTGGAAAACATTTTGGCTAAAACTCTTGGAGACATTGGCTTAGGGAAAGACCTCAAGCACAAAACATCTACAGCACAAGAACTGGTGGAAGGAATCAATAAATTGGATCTCATCCCTAAAAAACTTGCTCATAGCAAAAGAAAACACAAGCAGAGTAAAAGAAAATCAACTATATGCAAAAAAATTTTACTGGCTTTTTCTCAGAAAAAGGGTACTGTCTAGAACATATGAAGAGCTTAAAAATTCGCCCCCCGGGCCGGAGGGTTAGCTCAGTGGTTCCGGCGCCTGCCTTGCAAGCGCAAGGACCTGAGTTCGATCCCCGGTTACCACATATAATGCTGGGCGTGGTGGCTCACGCCTGTAATCCCAGCACTTGGGAGGCAGAGACGGGAGGATTGTTGAGTTCGCGGTGGCTTGCCTGGGCACCATGGTGAGCTCAGGGCCAGCCTGA
>PVIC010029642.1:0-22380 GCA_004025085.1 Thryonomys swinderianus
CCCAACCCAGCCTGATGTTTCAAAGGATTTCCAGGAAGGGCACCCTGGCGCCAGCCGCACTGCCTTGAAGTTCTTTTACATGTCTGCTTCAATGCATCAGCCTGCCGCTGCCTCTTCAAAGACAGTGCAGGAAATGTGGCCGGCAGCTAAGGACCTCCAAGATGGTCTTCTCATTTGTTGTACAGGAGACTGAGGTTCCGGAAGAGGAAGGATTTTCTCAAGGTCACATTCTCACTTTGTGGCAGTATAGGTGTCACCGGGGATTCCCCTTCTGCCTGGTGTCCACTGCTTGCTTCGTCACGCTTGCGTCTGGCCCCGTCTTCCAGTCCTGCCACCACCCTGCCCAAAGGGGCTCCTCGGCTTCCAAGCTGTTAGCGTTTGGAGAGCTGCTAAGAAAAACACCTTTGACATCCACAGTGCCTGTGTCTGAGAAGACCTTATTCCAAGATCTCTACCTGTATATTTACAGAACATGTTGCTCTGGAGAGTCTCATGGTAAAAAAAAAAAAAAAAAAAAAAAGTACTTTTTTTTAAGAAAAGTATTTTTAAAAAATTTCCCTCCAGTTATAGTGGTGCTTGCCTACAATCTTAGTACTATGGGAGGCTGAGGCAGGAAGATCACTAGTTTTAGGCCAGCTGGGCTATATAGTGAGTTTGAGGCCAGGATGCACGATGTAATGAAACCCAGTCTCAAAAAAACAAAACAAACAAAAATTCTCTCCATGCAAGATCTGGAATCAGCTTGTCCCACTTCAAATTCTCAGTCTTTGACCTCCTCGGTCTCCTTATCTATACAAGGAGATTAATGTGATGCCAAGAGGAGCACTGATTAGTCTACATTCTCTTCTTTGAAATCATTGTTTCCAAATTTAGAAAGTTTTAGATTTTAGAAAAGTAATGTGGTTTATGTGATGTACATTCTATGGCATCCCATAGTCAAAAGCATTGTTACAAACTGGATGTGATGGTGCACATCTGTGAGCCCAACACTTGGGAGGCTGAGGCAGGAGAATTGCCATGATTTGAGGCCAGTGTGGACACATAGTGAGTTAAAAGCCCATCCTGGAACACATAGTGAGAACTTCTCTTAAGAAAACCAAATCGGGGCTGGAGATTTAGCTCAGTGGTTCTGGCGCCTGCCTAGCAAGCACAAGGTCCCTGGTTCTGATCCCTGGTAACCACATACAATACCGGGTGTGGTGACTTATGCCCATCAGCAATCAGTACCACACACCACAATGCTGGGCATGGTGGCTCACACCTGTAATCCCAGCACTCAGGAGGCAGAGGCAGGAGGACTGCTGAGTTTGAGGCCAGCCTGGGCTACATAATGAGTTCAGGGCCATCCTGAGCTACAAAGTAAGATCCAGTCTCAAAAAAAAAAAAAGAAAAAGAAAAACCAAATCAAAACAAATAAAAATTGCGATGAAATGCATAAATATTCATTCTATGTGAGTTCAGTGTAGTGATGGTGAATTTTTACCAGAGGCTCAGGTCAGAATTTGCTCCTAAGTGAGTTCTAGTGCCAGACTTTTGGAAAATTTGGTTTTCATGCTTTTTTTTCCGTAGTCTTTTTTTGATTTCAGAATTACGTGGAGTTGTTGTTTGTTTTTGACAAGGTCTTACTATGTAGTCCATGCTGGCCTTGAATTCCTGATGATCCTCCTGCCACAGCCTCTTGAGTGCTGGGACTGTAATGTGTGCACCAGCATGTCTGGCTAAACACAGCTTTTTTTTTTTTTTTGAGACAGGGTGTTGCTTTGTAGTTCAGGCTGGCCCTGAGCTCACTATGTAGCCCAGGTAAGCCTGGAACTCAGCAATCCTCCTGCCTCTGCCTCTTGAGTGCTGGGATTACAGGCAGGTGGTATGTGGTACTGATTGCTGGTGGTCATGAATCACTACACCCAGTATTGCTGTATGTGGTTACTGGGGATCGAACCAGGGAACTTCCACTTGCTAGGCAGGCACCAGAACCACTAAGCTAAGTCTCCAGCCCTAAACATAGCTTTTAATATTAAATTTATTTTATTTTACAGTACTGGGGGTTGAAACTTCCGTCTCCATATTGAAGTATTTCCCCAACTCTTTTAAAATTTTTTATTTTGAGACAAGTTATCAGCAAGTCACTAAATTGCCCGGGCTGGGTTGGAATTTGTGATCCTCCTGTTTCAGCTCCCCTGACTGTTGGGATTATGCTCCAACCTACCTGGCTTGATTTCAGAATTATAGGTAAAGGAAGGAAGACGTAATGAAATTAGTGGTTAATAATTTTGAGCATTTCCTTGGAGCCAGGCAATGCGCCAAGAACTTCACGTGGATTAATTTGCTGAATCTCTAGAGCAGCCTCTCGCGGTAGCCACAACTGTAATCCCATTAGGCAGATAAACAATCAGAGCTGTGGAGCAGCCAGGTCATCACCCAAGAGGCAGAGCCAGGATTAAATGAGATCACAGATATGACTTGTTTAGCACAGTGCCTCATAATCACCTCCATGTAAGCACGAGCTATCATTATCTTCATTAATGCCATCCTTATCAATGGTGGAGAATTAGGATGAATTTCCCAGTTCTTTGTGCATATACATAATTTCTAATTTTGTTATAATGAAAATACTCTATATGTGAGAGGAGATAAAGAGTTAATTTTTAGGGCCAGAGATTTAGCTTAGTGGTTCTGACACCTACCTCGAAAGCGCAAGGTCCTGAGTTTGATCCTGGTAACCACATACAATGCTGGGCACGGTGACTCATGCCCACCAGCCATCAATACCACATACCATAGTGCCAGGCGTAGTGGCTCACTCCTGTCATCCCAACACGCAGGAGGCAGAGGCAGGAGGATTGCTGAGTTCGAGGCTTGCCTGGGCTACATAGTGAGCTCATGGCCAGCCTGAACTACAAAGCGAGATGCTGTCTCAAAAAAAAAAAAAAGTTAATTTTTAAATTGAAGTCAGAGGTGGTGGGTCACTCCTGTAACCCCAGCACCAGGAGGCTGAAGCAGGAGGCTCATTGTGAGTTCAAGGCCAGTCTAGGCACATATTTAAGATGTCTCAAAAAAGTGGGGCAGGGATTCAGCTTAGTGGTTCCAGTGCCTGCCTCACAAGCGCAAGCTCCCAAGTTCGATCCCCTGTACCAAAGATCAATCAATCCATCTGAACTGAGCCAAATCTGTCAATTCTTTTCCTGACTCTATGACAATCCTGTCACTTGTCTGGGTAGGAATGGATTTGTCACCTCTCAACTGACTGTTTGGGCACAGCCAGGCCAGAAACTGGGCATGGAGGAGCAGAGTATTAGGGAAAAACTTGAATTTCCCTGCAGAGGGAAATTCAAAATGCTGTCCGCTCGCTGACAGCATCCAGATGCAGCACCTCTGGGACCCCGCAGGCCCCACTCTCACAGTATGGCCAGCTGTTGGGTAGAAGCCCGGGGCAATGACTGAGCCTGCAGGGGACAGTGGCCTGGAGTGGTCTGCCCAGCACAGGACCCCTCCCTTCAGTCTTCGCTCCCAGGCTCCCCAGTGGGGTGTGACCGCTGTCAGCTCTTCACGGCAGGCTACCCTACCCCCCGTCCTGTCTTCGTGGTCTTTCCCAGGCTTACCAGCCCTCCTT
Source organism: Thryonomys swinderianus (assembly GCA_004025085.1). NCBI lineage: Eukaryota > Metazoa > Chordata > Mammalia > Rodentia > Thryonomyidae > Thryonomys > Thryonomys swinderianus. The sequence goes on from PVIC010029642.1 coordinate 3,611, forward strand.
CCTCCTGGAAACTTTCTCCCCTTCCTATTCCCCTTCTACTCCATCGTGAGGGCAGCAGCTTCCCCGGGCTGACTGGAACTGCCCTTTGTTACCTACAAACACCTCCCACCATCCCCATCGGTTTTGCTATTTGCGGCTGAAAATGTTACAGCCAATGAAGCCACGTTCCCTGTGCTTTGTTCTCCTGCTTGCCTTCCAGAAGGAATGGAAGGGAAGCACTAGGAGAATCCCCCATCTCCAGTGTGCTATCACCTGGGATAACCTCTCTTGCTTCAGATCCTCCCCTGGCTCCCTATTGTTCTTAGATCAGACTTCAAGACTTGCAAGGATTTGGCCCCTGCTGGTCAGATATCCTGCCTGACTCATTCTATTTCCCACCCAGATCCCAGCCAAATTGAACTTTTAGTTTTCAAATACCCTATATCACATCCAGACCTTTGCTTATACACCGTTCTCTCTCTTCCCCTATTTCAACTGGCTCCTTTCTCATCCATCAGGTCTTAGTCCAACGTCGGCCCTTCTGAGGGCTCCCTGGGTTTCTAGCCTGAGTTCTGTGTTCCCTTGGGACTTCAACCCCGGCTTTCTTCAGCGAAAACACTTATCGTGCTAGGTTGTTGTCACCTGTTTCCATGACTGATGAATTTTAATTGTTCTCCACTGTGCTACTTCCAGCTCTTTTTCCTGACTGCTGGCCCTGCTGACCAAAGCTGGCTCAGGCCCACACCCAATAACATACTTGGCTACAGCCTCACAGAGTCACTGGTTCCTAGAGCCCTCTGCATGAACTTCCCTTGGCTGCTTCACTTCTGTGGCATCCTCTTAAGTCCTCTTCTCAGCCTTCACTTCCCTCCTCCTCCTGTAGCTGTGAGAAGTCTGGTTAGTGTACCAAATCCCTGATGCTAAGCATTCACTCTACATGTCACACATGCCAGGGCAAATACCATCTTCTGCCTTTGGGGGCAGGGACATCATTTAGTGCCCCATCCAAATCATTTTTACACTCACTTACAGTTATTGGTTCAGTCATGAGCACATGACCCAGTCTTGGCCAATGGAAACCTGCCCCAGGATTTTTGCTGGAATAATTAGAAAGCAGGAGGCATCTTTCCACTACTGTTGTTGAGCTGGTTGTTTGGAATCCCATAGCTACTGGCAATTATCTTGAATAATATAGAAAGGAGGAAGGAAAGAAAGAAAGAAGGAAAAAAAGAAAGAAAGAGAGGGAGGAAGAGGAGAAAATATGATAGGTACTGTGAAATACTAAGAAAATATTCCCTTGGAAAAGGGGGGTAGGAGTAAGTAAAGAAGGGAAAGAAAAAATTTGTTGGTTAAAAAAAAAAGAAACTGTATGTCGATAGCAGGTAGGAGTTGTAGGGGGGTCAGGAGAATGGGAAAAAATGAGAATTAAGTCATGTTATACTGATACAAATTCTCAGTATGGATTGTGATCATGACATGTATATAAAATGTACCAATAAAATCAATTTTAAAAAAAGAAAGAGCCTGCTGTAGAATGAAATCAACAGAGAGGAAAGTAGGAAAAAGAAAGGGAGAAGCACAGTCTCCAGGTGACAGTGACTGAGCACCTGCTTGGTTTTGTTTAAAGCTAAACTTTTTATTTTGTAGCAGTGGTGGGAATGGAATCCAGGGACTCACATGTGTTAGGCAAGTGAGCTGAGCTACACCCCCAGCCTTAGATTTTTCTTTTTGTACCTCAAGACCAAAGGCTAGGTAGAGAATAAGGAATCTGCATCTGACACAAGGAAACATCAGATGAACCCAAAATTAGGAATATTCTTTAAAAGGTTGGAGAGGGGAGAGAATAGTCTTCAAAATGTTGGTGTTTTGCCTTGCACACATGAGGTCCGGGGTTTGATCCCCAGCCCCAGAGAGTGGATCAGTGCCATAAACAATAGTGAGAGGCTGTGAAATAGTTCAGATTAAAGGAGGCTAAAGAAATAAGAGACATGACAACTAAACGCAAAGCCTGGCCCTAAAACGGATCCTCTACTGAAGCGGGAAAAACCATTAGGACATTAATGGATTGAATTAACAAAATTGGAATGGTAAATTAGATGAAAGAATGTTGTTAATGTTACATGTACTGTGCTGATGATAACTTTACTGGGGTTATGTACAAACATCCTTATTTTCAGAAAATATACATTGAAGTATTTAGTGGAGATATATAAACCCTCAAATCATCCAAAGAAATATATATCCTGACAGATGTGTGTGTGAGGTAATAAAGAACATATACATTGAAATAAAAGTTATTTATATTCTTTATTCTATTTGTATTTGCAAAACTTTTGAAATTACTAGCAAATAATTTTAAAAATGAAAATGTTGGGCTGGAGATTTAGCTCAGTGGTTTTGCTGTTTGCCTAGCAACCGCAAGGGCCTTGGTTTGATCCCAGGAACCACATACAATGATATGGTATTGGGCGTGGTGACTCATGCCCACCAGCAATCAGTACCACACCCCACATTGCTGGGCGTGGTGGCTCACGCCTGTAATCCCAGCATTCAAGAGGCAGAGGCAGGAGGATTGCTGAGTTTGAGACTTACCTGGGCTATATAGTGAGCTCAGGGCCAGCCTGAACTACAAAGCAAGACCCTGTCTCAAAAAAAAAAAAAAAAAAAAAAAGAAAATGTTTCAGGGAAATCTATACTTTTTTCTTTTCTTGTTTTAGACAGGGTGTAGTCTAGGCTGAACTTGAACTCACTATGTACCCTAGCATGGCCTCAAACACAGCGATCCTCCTGTCTCAGCTTTTCAAGTGCTTAGATTACAGGCATGCACCACCAACCCCGGTCTAGGCCAACATACTCTTTACCCCCTGTGCTAGAAATGTTTATGGAAGGCTTCAGATAACTTTCAGACTTAGAAAGAACTTTATAAAACCCAATCCATTGTGGAAGAATCCTAATTATGAATGCTTATCATGCACAACACCTCCTCTCTCTTTCTTTCTCCCTCTCTCCCTGTCTCTACTTCCCCCTCTCTCCCTTTCACCCCTTCTCTTTCTCCCTCACTCCTTCCCTTCTATCCTACCTTCCTTTTCCCTTCCCTCCCTTACAGGAGGGATTGAACCCAGGGCCTTCCCATGACCTAATAAGGATAGTGACAATTTCAGGTAACAACAAAGTGACTGACTGGTTGTCTCATGCTGTTTCAGCATCCAGTGACAATGGCCATAGTTCCAGTGCCACATGCCAGCTAACAGATACCAAGGCCAAAGTAGGCTTTACTGGTGAGGGAGATTGGAGAGGGGCAGCGCAGTGGAACCCCTCATGGTGCAGGCCCTGCCCTGACCAGGGAAGCATCTGAGCCTACGGCCACCAGAAATGGGCCTCTTCCTTGTCTTCAGATTCATCCATGTTGAACTCAGTGAATCCCTGCTTCTTCGAGATGTGGATCATCTGGTGGCCAGGAAACAGGAAGGTGGCTCCCTTAGGCTTCATATCCCTGCTTCCTGTTCGCAGCTCAGCTGGATGGCCAAGGTGATTTAGCCACTGTGTCCTGGAGATTCCTGGAAATATCCTGCACACTATTCAGAGGCTACATGAGGACAGCATACTATCAGAGACAGGAATGTCCCCTGGAAAACACTGCCCCCAGGTCCCTTAGGGGAACCCCACCAGCAACAGGCAGCTCACACTACCTAGGAGGCCGCTGCCAGTCCCCAGTGCACACAAGGCCCTAAGAGAATGCATTTTAGGGTTTGACAACTCACTTGACCTCCCACCCTTAACAACAATTTCTCTATCTGCACTTTGGGAGGCTGAAGCAGGAAGATTGCAAATTTAGCCCCGTCTGGACAATTTAGCCACATCCTGTCTCAAAATTTTGAAAAAGGGTTAAGAATTAACTCGGGGCAAAGTTTCCAACCAGTATCATACCAAAACCAAAACCAACCAACCGAACAAAAAAAAAACAAACAAAACCACTTTACCGTCAATATATTATGATCAAAATGAACAGAGTTCAAGATAACATCAGTCCCATTTGTCTCAAGTGCTGGTGTGAAGATGACAGCAGAGGGCTCAAAGGACAGGTCATAAATAGATCTAAAGAGATTTCCAATCAGTCACCACAAAAAATGATTACATTAACATTGCTAGGCTAAGATGAGTTCCCCGAGTCAGCGTGAGCCTCTAGATTCCTCTCTGGGTGTCATGGAGGGAAGTCTTCCCTTGACGCCCGAGGCCCAGCCCGAGTCCTCTGCTTCTCCCAAGACTAAGACCAAGGATACAGGAAGTACTACAGCATGCACTACAGCATCGCAGAACTGGGGCAGAACTATAAGAATTTATTTCCTGGGCCTGGGGTCCCTCCCTCCACCCTCCATGGGGTCTTGTTGTCAAGGGAAAGGAAACAAAGCAACGGGCAGAGTTGCTTCCTGGCTTTGGTGGTTTTCTTAATTGAGAACAGTGGCTCCTCCTTTGTGATCTGGAGCAAAGAACAACTTGGGTGCCAGAGCCCCCAAACCTGAAGGGGAGACACTCTCTCTCTCTCTCTCTCTCTGTTGTGGTTTTTGCAGTTCATTTCTTTGAGACAGATCTCACTTTATAGCTCAGACTGGACTGGAATTCATGATGTAGCCCAGGGAGAGAGACTTTTTTGCCTGTCACTAGTTAACATGGGTCCTTGCTTTAGTGATAATGGATATTAAAATTAAATCGATGGTATTCATTTACAAGCAAAAGACATAATCAGAAAATACAGAAAGATAAGAAGACTCCAGGTTTGTAGTACCTGGGGAAGAAGCATTCTCTCTGATGAAAAGGATCAGACTGGCCTGTTAGGGAAGCTGAGTGAGCAGTTTTTGGGGTGCTCATAGTGGGTGGGGGTCTGATCGATCATTACTGTATCTCAGTCCTGGTTTCATGGTTAGTTTGAATCCTTTTTAAAAGTTTATTTTATTTCTACTAGCCCGTGTTTGGAGTACAGAACGATTACATTCGTTGTGCAGAGTCTCTAAATTCTTTTTCATCCCCTTCTCCTCCTGAGACCTTGTGACTTGAAGGGCAACTCGGTTCCCACGGGAGGAATCTTCTTTGCTTGGAGAATGGTCTCAGTCATGTGAGGCTCTGCCAGCATCCAAGGTGACCATGGTTTAGGGCCATGGAGACTTCCGAGCACGGGTATTCACGGTTTGAAGGGCGATGAGATAGGCTGGGCAGAGTTGGTGCCGACAGACACTCCCTCCATGACAAACACAAGTGTATGGAGAACTAAGTAGCATGTGAGCCAGAGTTTTACAAAAATGAAGGTCAAGCTTTGTTCTGCTTAGTTACCTAGTGAACGTTTGTAGGCCCAACTGAGGAATCACGGTTTTTAAGTCCGTGACAGCCTCAGAATAGAATAGAATCACATTTTGGATGAGTTATGGGATAAGGCCCCAAGAGGGTGTTTGTCCCTTGACCTTGGTGGTCTCTGACTCTGGCAGAGACCTGGGATTTTACACTGGACATGCAGGGGCTCTCTGTCCAGCACAGCCCCTGTATCTCCAGGGAATTCCCCTCCCGCCTCATGTAGGTAGGATGTCCCCATCCCTGGGCCTGGACAGTCAGAGCACTGACTTCAAGTGACAGTCCCCGCTGCCGGGATGGGCCGTGGCCTGCGGGAGTCCTCTCAGGGTGAATGTTGGGACTTCAGCAGCGTTTCTGGGCAGTGACCCTCCTCCCACCAGGAAGGATGTGGCCTGGAGCTACCCTTGCCATGTGACTGGCAAGTAGAGGCTGAAGATGACATCAAGAGATGGCAAGAGGCTGTGCCAGGTCCCATGACCTTCAGCTGGCCAGGGTAAGTCAGGGTTCCTCACTTACACACTGAGCCAACAAACTGCCCTTTGTGTATCAACCAGTTTTCGATGGATTTTCTGTCATTCACAACGTTTAAAAGAATTCTCAGGTTTTTAGCTTTTAGAGATGCATGTGTGAGAGGTAGATTCTTTGGGTCCTATCCCCCAAGACAGTGCCTGAGTCTCTTGGAAAGAGGCCAGAGACTCAGACCTGGGGAATGAATGGGTCCTGCCCCTCACAACCCAAGCCTCTGCCCTGGCACGGGCCTTGGGGGAAGATGGCCTGTTAATCCTGCCTGGGGGGGTAAAAGAAACCCAGACCTTCCTTTTACAAAGCCCAGGCTACCTTTTTGGCAGAGTAGGAAAATACCTCTCATATCTTCGCCATGACCTGTGCTGAGAAAATGAAAGGCAGCTGATTTTCTGATCAGGCTGTTGCTCATGTTACACTCGGCACAGCTCCTCTCTACCCTGAGTTGCTAAAGCAACCAGAGCTCAGGCGCGAACTGCTTTGCTGCCAAATCCCATGGCTTCAAGGCCAGGCCAGAGGGACAGAGCTGGGAAGCGACAGGGAGGAATGGGGACGCCCAGGCCCAGCCTCAGAGCTGAAGCTGTGCGCGGGCCCCAGAAAGGGCCTCTCTCGCTCCGCATAGCTGTGCTGTCAGAGACCTGTGGTCTGGGGCCGACGCCCTGACGGGAGGGGGGCGGTGAAGAAAAAGTTCCACTTCCTCAGTTGTTGCAGGATGAATCGGGGAGAGCAGTCACTGGGCAAGTTTGGGACCATGCGGCACCCCCCATCTCTATAGCTGAAACGGGGTGGGCGGTGGCCAGGGGACATCAGAAACCAGGGACCCGCTGCAGGGTTTCTGCTTCCACCATGGAGACTGAGGCCGGGGGAGGGTGCAGAGAGGTTCATCCCCCTGCGGCAGGGGCTGGAGGGGATTCTGTGGGGGACGATCCCGGAAAGCACTGGTGCGGGGCGGGAACCAGTCAGCAGGCCCAGGCCGGAGGTGCCATCCAGCTCGGCTCCACCAGGGACAACCGGACCAAATCCCAGAGGTTGTCGGCGGACGGGGAGGAGCTCGAACTCAGGGTTGTCCCATCTTCGGGCCAGCCAGCTGAGGAATTATCTGCCAGTCCTGCTAATTACTGAAAGCTGCTCCCCAGGGTGTAAATTGGCCAGAATTCCTAGCACATGAGAGGAAAGTGAGGCGCCAGGGACGCAGCCCAATGGCAGGAACTTGCTCAGCTCATGCAGAGCCCCGGGTCCATCTCCAGCACTGAAAAGGAAAAACAATGTCCCGCTGGCTTCAGACAGGGTGTTGCAAAGCGGGACGATGGCCAGGGCACTGCCAGCCTTGGCTCCATTCTCCAACGGGAAGCTGGGGCGCTGGAATCAGAGGGCACTGATGTTGAGCAGACCAAGCGAACAAGTGTCACCTAGGCCAACTGGCTGCCTGCCCAGTCCCTGAGGCCATTAGCCGAGCACAGGCAGAGGCAGCAGTAGGGTCACACCCTGAGTTGGGACCTTGCTTGGCCGGTTCCTGGTCTGTAACCAGTGCTTTGTCTTCTCTAAATGTTGGTTTCCTCATCTGTAAAGCAGGGAAAATAATTCCCACCTGCCATGGGTAACGTAGGATTAAAGGTCAAATACCACACACTGCGAGAGCTCAATACATAAATAGCAGCTTATTGTGGTCTTTTGCTTTGTTTTGTTTGCGGTACCGGGGATCAAACTCAGGTCCTTGTGCATCCAAGGTTGGCTGGTACCACAGCCCTTGTTTTTTTTTTTTTTGAGACAGGGTCTCTCTTTGTAGTTTGGGCTAGCTCTGAGCTCACTATGTAGCCCAGGCAAGCTTCAAACTCAGCAATCCTCCTGTCTCTGCCTCCTGAGTGCTGGGATTACAGGCGTGAGCCACCACGCCTGGCACTGTGGTATGTGGTACTGATTGCTGGTGGGCATGAGTCACCACTCCCAGCATTATATGTGGTTACAGGGATGGAACTCAGGAACTTGTGCTTGTGAGGCAGGCGCCAGAACCACTGAGCTAAATCTCCGGCCCTGTTTTTGAGTTTTTTAAAAGACTAGGTCTTGTATAGTAATTCAGGCTGACCTTGAACTCACTGTGTAATGCATGCTGGCCTCAAACTCACAGCAATTCTCCTGCCTCAGCCTCCTGAATGCTGGGATCACCTGTGTCAGCTCCCCTGACAATTATAGTCTATATTCTCTGTCGCTGTTTACTTACAACTCATTTTTCTCCCACCTTCTTTTGTGGTACTAAAGGATTGAACTTACGGCTTTCACTACTGAGCTACATTCCCAGCCCCTTTTTTATTTTTTATTTCTTGCAAAGTTACTAAATTCCTAGGCTAGGCTTAAATTTGTGATTCCCCTAGCCTGTCTCCCACAGGGCTGGGATCACAGGTGTGAGGCACCACTCCAGGCTTCTTTTTCATGAGTAATAGAAACCTCAAGTTTAGCTGGGCACATGGCTACTTGGGATAAGGTTAGCTTTTGCAGCCTCCCCTACCATTAGGTGCGACCATGTGACTATGATGTAGCCAACTGAGTGACAGTGAGACAATGTGTATAACTTGTAGACTGTGTCCTTATGGTGATAAGCCATAGGAACAAACCTAAGCATGATGGTGGGAAGTAAGGCAGGCATTTGGGGCTCTGAGGTTTATGCTGAGAATAATTACAAAGGCGGGAGGACCCACAGTGTCTTAAATAGTAATAATGTTTCTATTGTGGCCACGTGATCCAACAGAGATGAAAGACATGGATCTGATAGTTCCTCAATTGTTCCTGGTTAACTAACCCTCTCATGGTGTGTGACTGCCATGCACAAATTCAGCAGTGGCCCAGTGAAGTGTTCATGTGGAACTCAACTCGCTCTGCCATGTTCCAACGTTGGCAGTGGACCCTGGGAGATTGGCAATGTGGGCCAGACACTGTAAACTTCATCGCAGAGTACAACATTCCATGGCCTCAATCCCCCCCCCCCACCATGCCAGTGCTGGAGATTGAACCCAGGGCCTTCATCTGTGTACTACATTAGATAGCGTGATAGTTAAGATAGAGGCTTGATTGTGGTACTAAAGATCCCAAATAACTACAGTTTTGGAAAGATAAAGGTTTATTTCTCCCTTGCATCATAATCTGCGTTCAGTAATCTAGGGCTGAGGTGGTTCCTTATAGCCATTGCTCTGCTGTCTTTAACATAGGACTTTTACCTTTCTTCAAAATGGCAACTCTGTCTTCAGTCATCACATCCATATTCTAGCCTAGAGAGAAAGAGGAAAAGCATGCTCTGTGCTTTAAGAAAGAGCATAGTAAGCAAGATGTGGCAGTACATATCCATAATCTCAGCACTCCAGGAGGCAGAGTTAGGAGGATCTCAATTTGGAGGCCTACATATAAAACCCAGACTGGAGATTTTAGCTCAGTCGTTCCAGCACCTGCCTGGCAAGCACAAGGTCCTAAGTTCGATCCCCAGTAACCACATACAACAATACTGGGTGTGGTGGCTCACACTCACCAGCAATCAGTACCATACACCACAATGCCAAGTATGGTGGCTCACGCCTGTCATCCCAGCACTCAGGAGACAGAGACAGGAGGATTGCTGAGTTTGAGGCTTGCCTGGGCTCCATAGTGAGCTCAGGGCCAGCCTGAACTACAAAGTGAGACCCTGTCTCAAAAAAAAAAAAAAAAAAAAGAAAAAACCCAACTTACCCACTTAGCAAGGCCCTGTCTTGAAAGGAAAGAGTTTAAAAGGCTGAGGTATATAGTGAAATCCCTGAGTTTAATACTCAGCCCTGAAAAAGAAGAGAAGGAGGGAAGGGAGAGGAGGGGAGGGGAGAAGCAGCATAGAAGATGGGTTTGTCTCTTGTTCACATGTCAGTTAGGCAGGTGTGTTCTTTTCTAAATCTTTCTTTTTTTTTGCAGTACTGGGGATTGAATTCGGGCCCTTGTGCATCCAAGGTTGTCATGGTACCACTTGAGCTAAATCCCTATCCCACTTTTCTAAATCTCTTCAGAGAATGAGCCAAGGTCCCAGGAGAGCGGCATTAGCCCCTTTGAGGGCAGCGTCCCAGTGACCCAGCCACTTCTGTGGGATCCCAGTCCTGGCTGAACAGTCCTGGAGGAGCACCTGCACCCATACCTCAGCATCGCTCCAAACCTGCAAAATCCCGGCGTCTGTTTCTTAGCTGGCTGACACCTTTCCCAAGAGCTGAGATGGTGAACCGAGACACCCATGGCTGGCAGAGGGCAGAGGGTGTGGCACGGAATGGGCCTTGAGAAATTCTGGGAAACATGTATAGAGTCCCTTCTGGTTTCTGGTGATTGCAGAGGCCACGTGTCCTGAGTTTGGATTTGGCTCCTTGAAGCTGCTCCATTCAGCTGGGAAGGTGGGGTTTGAGACCCCAGAATTCAGCTATTGCCCAGAGTTTCACAGCCCTGACGCTGCTGACATTTTGAGCCAATTAATTCAACGGTGGGCTGAGGGTGGGGCTGCCCTGACCTCTGCCCACAAGACACCCGTGGCAATAGCCCCCAGCTGTGAAAACCCGAAACCCACCTGACCCCGGGGTACAAGATGACCTGCGTCCGAGAAGACTGAGTCACCATGCTCAGGAATATAATCATCATTTTGTCGATAAGGAACCAAGGCTCAGAGGAGCAGGATAGCCTGTTCAGGCATGAGGACATATAGTTTACCTCTGAAACCGATGATTATCTAGTTCACCAGCTGATAAGACCCGCTGGGGCCGCATGCAGACCTTGTATCAGAACCACCATTTCCAACTCATAAAACAAATTCTAGCATGATTTTGTTACTTATCTGTCTATCTATATATTTTTTTTTGAGACAGGGTCTCGCATTGTAGTTCAGGCTAGTTCTGAGCTCACTCTGTAGCCCAGGCAAACCACGAACTCAGCAATCCTCCTGCCTCTGCCTCCTAAATGCTGGGATTACAAGCGAGAGCCACCACATCCGGCATTGTGGTATGTGGTACTGATTGCTGGTGGGCGTGAGTCACCATGCCTTGTATTGTTCTATGTGGTTACCGGGATCAAACCCAGGACATTGCGCTTGCTAGGCAGGTCCCAGAGCCACTGAGCTAAACCTCCAGGCCCTTGTTTGTTTGTTTGTTTGTTTGTTTGTTTTGAGACAGTATTTTACCATGTAGTTGAAGTCAGCCTTGAACTCACTATGTAGCCCAGGCTGGCTTTAAACTCAGAGAAATCATCCTGCTTCAGCCTCCCAACTGCTCCAGTTACAGGCTTGTGTCACTGTGTCTGGTGCTAGAATGCTTTTAGAAGCCTCTATCATGCTAGAACTTGCTTGTAGGTTCTTATTTTTGGGGGAAACAGGGCATTAGAAAAGAGGCCAGGAGTCCTGGGTGGTTTGTAGAATGGCTTTTCAAAGTACTGTACCAGGAAATCTCAGTAGTTCATGGCCAACCCTTTCTGTTCTTCACATGTACCCTATTGTTTTGAAATTATTTTGTTTATGTAACAAAATCTCCTTTACCCTCATCATTCATGTTTGCCTAATGAGATCAGCTAGATTAATAAAGAAAATTAGTCAGACAATTGTCATTCATTGAAAATGACAGAGTATCTTGTTGGATTCTGGGTATAAACATAGTTTCTAAGAGATAATAAATAAATAAATAATAAATAAATCAAAACAAACAAGGAAACAACCGGGTGTCTTCAAGGAACATTGAACAAACTGTTATCTATGAGCTGTTACTCCGCCCCATTGTGCCCTGGGCCTTCTGTGGGTTATTTTTAATCCCCACAGCAACCATTGCAATATAAGAACAACCACCATTTTAAAAAAGAAAAAGGGGCGCAAAGACTCCAACTTGTTCAAAGCTACTTAGAAGATAAGAAGAAAAAGAAAGAAAGACGGGCAAGTTTGGTGCAGTGGCACACATCTAAAATCTAGGGAGGCGGAAGTGGAGGATTCCCATTTCCAAGGGCAGCCTGGGCTACATAGTTCAAGGTCAGGCTGAGCTATGTAGCGAGACTCTGTTTCGAAACAAAAACAAAACAACAAGATTGCCATATGTTCACGTGTGTGCGTAGACTTGACACACAAATGCTGAGGCTGGTGAGGGGTGCGGGCTCCCCATAGACAGATGGCTGCCCTGTTCCTCCTCCCAGTGGGGTTCTATGGACAGGAAGGAGCTGGATGATGTTTGACAGGCGGCCCTGGGACCACCGTGTACTTCCCCTCACTGTGGAGACAGGCCAGGCTCTAAGCAAGGCAGGACCAGACTCTCTGGGCCAGCAGGCTATCCACACCCCCTGTCACCGCTGGGGACAGGGTGTCTGCTGAGGGCTGGCTCTGGGTGCACCCATGGTCTCCAGGCCACACAGGACCCCACGTCTCCTGCGGGCCCCTCCCTATAAGTCTACACAGTGAGGACTTGGCTGAGTAAAGGAAAGTGACCTCTGGTCACCAGGGAACTTCACTCAAAACCTCAATGACTCAATGAGTCATTCTCCAAGCTTCTCACAAAAAAGACTCCCAGATAAGGGGCCCATCCCCAGAGTAATAAAACCTTGGCCCAAGGCCCAGACATTCAGGGAAGCCATCTGGCCTGCTGGGGACAAGGTGGGGTTGGGAGTCACCTTGGACTAAGTCTATTTTCTTATTCAGTCATTTATTCGTCAACTATTAAGAGCTGTGGCAGCTATTCATTCCCTCAACAAGTACTTATTAGAGGAGAGACAAGGTAACTCTCACTTTTAACTATGTAAGTCTGGTCTTATCTGTGGATTTGTTTTCCACAGTTGCCATTACCTGTGATCCAAAGTTATTAAATGGAAAATTCCAGAAAGAAACAGTAGATTAGCTTGAAATTGTGCGCCATTCTGAGCCTCTGGGTGAAAGCTCCAGCGTTTCCCTCCCTCCGCCCAGTGATACACACTGAGCCCTCTCCCTGCCTGGAAGTCACTTGGCCGCAGATTTGCAGCAGATTGGTGGTTGCAGCATTAGTGTATTGTTATCATTATTTTTTTCATTATTATTATTGTTAATCTCTTATGTTTACTTTATAAATTAAACATTATTGTAGGTCTGCATGCACAGGAAAATACACAGTGTCCATAGAGTTTGATAGTGCCTGAGATTGCAGACAGCTACAAGGGCTTTGGGACATGTGCCCTTGGGTAAGGGGACACTGTACGTGCTTTTGAATTGTTTGCATTCATTATGACAATAAGCTTATGTTGCTTTCATTTGTTTTAGTAAGCGTTGGCATGCATGTAATGTTTATTATTTTTGGTGTTGAGGGTAAAATCAGCACTTTGGATATACTAGGCAAGCACTGCTGACCACTAGGAAATACATACAAATCCTGATTAATCAATTTATTTATTTTTGTGGTTCTGAGAATCTAACCTATAGCCTTCAGACTGAAAGACTACTGACCAGTCTTTATTTTTTTTGTTTAGTTATTTTTTTTGAGACAGTCTCACATTGTAATTCAGGGTAGACTTGGACTTGTTATGTAGCCCAGGTTGGCCTTAAACTGAGGTGATCCTCCTGCCTCAGCCTCCAAATGCTATGATTATAGGCATGCGACATCATGCTTGGGTTCTTTTTTATTTTTATTTTTTAAATTATGAGATGGAGTCTTGCTAAGTTGCTGAGGTGCCCAGGCAGGGTTCAACTCACAGTCCTCCTGCCTCAGCTTCCCAGATTACTAAAATTATAGGCCCATGCCCAGCTAATTTTTAATAAAAAGTAATAAGCACATTCTCCTCACAGCCACCATCATACAAAGTAATTTACACCAGTGCACACGAATAATATCTTTCCTCGTGTTTGCCTTTATTTCCATGTAGACCCATAATAATTTATAGAATTTTCGTTTACATCAATGCTATCACAAATTAATTCTTAATTTTGAAAAAGGAATTTACATTTATTAGGGTGCTGTTATATGCCATCCGGGGACTAGAGATACAGCAGTCAACTAGGTCCAGCTGCTTAAGACTTATGGGCGACACAACTCAATAAAGAAGTCATTATAACAGTCTAAGGGCCAAGGATGGGGGAAAGGGTTGTGAGTGCCCCAGACATACTTGCCCAGTGCAGGGGTTATGGGTCAGCCATGGTCACTGGGAGACGGGGGTCCCTACCCGGGCCCTGTGAATAAAGTGGGAGTGAGAATGCTTCCAAGGGAAACGTGAGGTGCTGTTTTCTGACCCAGAGGACGTAAGTGCTACGTAGAGAAAGAAGGCAGGCTGCTGACGATCCAAAGCTTCCGGGAGAGGCTGACCTTTCAACTCAAAGCTCCAGGGTGACATGGGCTTGGCCCGGGGACAGGAAGTAACCAGAAATGGTGCTCTGGATGGAAGCAAGAGCATGGACGAAAGTCTGGAGAGTTCGTCAAAACTCAAGCGCTGTCAACCGACACTGGGAGGAGGCAAAGGGAGGGATGAAGTCAGAAAGGCTTCTGGAAGCTTCCTGGAACTACAGTTTGAACTGGCCTCCTCTGCCGTCACCTGCCACCCACCCGTCCCCTCCCAACCCTGAGTCATGGGGTTTTCACACTCTCTGCTTCACGTCACACAGTTTCCTTTTCTCAGCCAATATGTCATCTTTCATTAGCAGAGCATGTCACCCGGTGATCCACACCGCAGTTCAGCAGTGTCGGCTGACTCCCACACATTCACCCAGGAAGTGTCCGGGTTTCCTAAGAACATCAGTAAGTCGTACTGCCCCGTGTCTAGGACAGGTATCCAGGCAAATTTTGTCAGCTACCATCTATCCCATGGGTCCTGTCTCCAACAACTGAGCCTCATCATCAAAAGAACAAACCAGTCAGGGCCAGAGATTTAGCTCAGTGGTTCTGGCCCCTGCCTCGCAAGTGCAAGGTCCTGAGTTTGATCCCCGGTAACCACATACAACAAGGCTGGGTGATCAGTACCACAAACCAGAGTGCCAGGTGTGGTAGCTCACGCCTATAATCTCAGCAGTTGGGAGGCAGAGCCAGGAGGATTGCTGTAAACTGGAGGCCTGCCAGGGCTGCATAGTAAGTTCAAGGCCAGCCTGAACTACACAGAAAACCCTGTCTCAAAACAAAACAAAGAAACAAAGCAAAACAAAAAAAGAAAAGGGAGCAGGAACTGGGAGAGATACAGACAGCACACCATGGTGGCTGAGAGGTGAGGGGAGTGAGGTTCCTTCTGCTACTGGCTGGCTACAGACCTCAGCCATTCTCTGTCACTTTGGGGAATCCAGGAAGCAAGCAATCAATCTGCTCTCAACTGCTGGTCAAACAGGACTTTGGGGTGGGGGAGGGAAAAGGGGCACTGGGATGCCCTGAGCGACAGGGTCCACTTCCTTCTACCCAGGCACAGATCAATAAATTGTGGTCACTTAGCCCATCAAGCTCCCTCTGTTACTCAGGACACCTGACAGTGCCTCTGTGGGGGCCAGATTTATGGGTCCTGAGGTTCATGCCATTTTATAAATTGGGAAAAGGTGAGACTATTTATTAACAAGCAAAACATTTATTACAAACTTCTGGGTAACTAGAGAGTCAGGACTCTCTTCCAGGGTCACTTTAGGCCATTTACCAGAAACAATGGCACCTCGCCTGCTCCTCCCTCACTCTACAACACTCGAGAACTCCCAGCACCACTCAGCATTGTAACTAATGAGAAAGTTAGAATTGGGCTCAACAAAGATTTTGTGTAAGAGTCTGTTGCATGACTTTTTTTTTTCTTTTTTTGAGACAAGGTCTTGCTTTGTAGCTCAGGCTGGCCCTGAGCTTACTATGTAGCCCAGCCAAGCCTCAAACTCAGCAATCCTCCTGCCTCTGCCTCCCGAGTGCTGGAATTACAGGCATGAGCCACCACACCCGGCACTGTGGTGTGTAGTACTGATTGCTGGTGGATGTGAATTACCACACCTGGTATTGTTGTATCTGGTTAGTGGGATCGAATATGGGACCTTGTGCTTACTAGGCAGGTGCTGCAACCACTGATCTAAATCTCTGGCCCTGTTGCATGACTTGACACACCACACCCCAGTTTACTCTTTCTAGCGGATAATCCATACCCACAGTGTGGCACCAAATGCTGAATATTTTCTAAAGCAATAAAGAAGTTTAAAAAAAAAAAAAACCTTCTCCCATGCAGTCAATGCAGCCATAAGCACAGGGTTCAAATCCATTTCCAATTTATAGAAGTGTTGCAGAATAATTCAGAGGACTCCAGGGTATACTTTGCCCAGAACTACCTATTTTAAATATTTTGGATGTTTGTTTTATTATCATCTCTTTTTTTGTATTGATATTTTATTATTAATCATGTTTATTTTTCTGAACTATTTGAGATAATTTTCTAAGAAATTGTAAGGATATTATTTTGTTACGAAATTCAGAAAATTGACCTTTCTAGAAGACAGGTATGTGCCACCTAAGGCTGGGGATGTGAGTTCAAGGCCAGCCTGGACTACATAGCAAGACCCTGTCTCAAAAAAGGAAAGAAAGAAAATGAATCAAAGCATCTTTATGAGCTCAGTCTGAGCTTGTTGCTCAAGGTCGCTCACTGGCGCTTCCTTGCCCAAAAGAATCTCTCCCACATCCCAGGACTGATACCATGTGCAGTCAGGCAGGCTGGCTCCAGACTGGGCCCGGATGTGGAGACCTGACCACATTACAGGGCCAGCAGGAACTCATGGCCAGGGGCTCCGGTGTGGGTGCCAAGTTGAGCATTTGGAGGGAAGCTGACACTTGCATCTGGAGCCCAAACAGAAACACTGTGGTGGGCTGCGAGGAAGGACGCCCCACCAGTCTCCCTGTGCCTCCACCACTGCCGGCTTCTGACAGACTGCAGTCACTTTGGCAGAAATGCTTTTACTGAAGTGTAAAAAGTACATTCAGAAAAGTACACACCTAAGTGACAGTGCGATAGATTTTCACAAACATAACACATAAATTTTCATAAACACACTAGAGTAATGGGCTCAGAATAAGAACAGAGAACATGCTAGATGTGGTAGCCTACACCTATAATCCCAGCACTTGGGAGTAGGGGGATCTTGAGGAGTTTGAGGCCTGCTGGCACTACATGGTGACAGTAAGTTCAAGGCCAGACGCTACTTATCAAGATCCTGTCTCCAAAAAACTAAATTAAATTTAAAAAGTGGCCACCCTCCATCACTGCAGTTCCCTTTCAGTATTTATCATTCTCAGTGATAAAGAGCATTCTGATTCCAACACCCGTGACTCCTTTTGCCTGTCCTTGAACTTTCCGTCAGGCCTCGCAGTCACCCTAATTCTCCTGGGTGCCACTTCCTTTGACTCTGTCTTTCTCCCTGAGGCCAAAGAGGCAAAGAAACCTGTAATTCGCTTTCCATGACCAGTTCCAAGGTGCCACCAGCCAGTGAGCTGGGCGTCAACCGCCTCCATTTCACACAGGAAGGGCTGAAGCGCAGAGAAGGGAAGTCATCTGCCCTGGCAGGGAGCCGCAGACCTTGGGAGTGTGCCAGGTCTGTGTGCCCGCCAGGCTCCCAGCTCTGCTCCTCAGGATGGTTGCCACATCATAGCACCATCTTAGACTGGACCCTGCTCAAGCTTCAGGTCGAGTGTCTTTTTCTTTTCCTCTGCTACTGCTGGACTAATATCCCTGCATGGCTTGGGAGGCAGAGACAGGAGGATTGCTGAGTTCAAGGCTTGCCTGGGCTACATAGTGAGCTCAGGGCCAGCCTGAACTACAAAGCGAGACCCTGTCTCAAAAAAAAAAAAAAAAATTTAGCATTTGACCTTTTACAGAAAAGGTTTGACAAGCCCTGGGTTACACTATTTTTTAACTTCTCAGTTTCCTTGCTTAAGCAATAAGGAGGGCCAGAAATTTAGCTCAGTGGTTCCGGCGCCTGCCTCACGAGTGCAAGGTCCTGAGTTCAATTCCTGGTAAGCACATACAATGCTGGGCGTGGTGACTCATGCCCACCAGCCATCAATACCACACACTACAGTGCTGGGCGTGGTGTTTCCCGCCTGTCATCCCAACATGCAGGAGGCAGAGGCAGGAGGATTGCTGAGTTCGAGGCTTGCCTGGGCTACATAGTGAGTTTAGGGCCAGCCTGAACTACAAAGCAAGACCCTGTCTCAAAAAAAGAAAAAAAAGACTGGCATGGTGGCTCACGCCTGTCATCCCAGCACTCGGGAGGCAGAGACAGGAGGATTGCTGAGTTCGAGGCTTGCCTGGGCTACATAGTGAACTAAGGGCCAGCCTAGACTACAGAGTGAGACCCTGTATAAAAAAAAAAAAAAAAAGAAATAAGGATTCCAAGATTTATGTAACAAAATCAGGCCCATATGAATCAGAGTCACACGGTCTGGACCAAGAGA
The DNA here is from genome assembly GCA_004025085.1 of Thryonomys swinderianus. NCBI lineage: Eukaryota > Metazoa > Chordata > Mammalia > Rodentia > Thryonomyidae > Thryonomys > Thryonomys swinderianus. The sequence goes on from PVIC010029642.1 coordinate 21,817, forward strand.
AGCAGCTTGGCTGAAAGGGACACTAATGGGGTATGCGGATCTATTCAGAGACCCTTGGGCCTTAGGAGAAGACAAGTGCTTGTCCCTTATCTGCTCGTGGCAAGGGGGTGGGGTGGAAGTGGACTCTGGTTGTCCTTTGGGTTTTGGTTTCTCAGTACCTATTGCTCTGTGTCCTCAGAGCAGCACCCCGGTTTCCCTGAGAGCCTTTTCTCTGCTCCCTGTTCAGAGGAGGCCTGTGGGGCTTACTCTGTCCTTGCTCTGGGGAAGTCCAAATTCTCCAAAATGGCCCATCAGCGTGCCTCACCCCTCTCCCATGGGGATTGGCTCAGGGATTGGCAGATGTCCCAAGTGGGCCAATGAGTGAGCCCTTGGCTGTTTGCTGGAATTCTTTTTTTTTTCCTTTTTGTGCTACCAGGGATTAAACTCATGACCTTGTGCTTGCAAGGCCAGTGGCAACATCACAGAGCTAAATCCCCAGCCCTTGGTGCAATTGTTGAGAAAACTGTTTTCTTTCTGCTGCACCAGGCCAGGATGTGGAGAAGGATCGCGTAGGGGCTCCTCAAT
>PVIC010029643.1:0-22379 GCA_004025085.1 Thryonomys swinderianus
GGAAGCTCACTGAGCCTTAGCTCTGTTGATGAATTTTGACTTTCCTCCTTCTTGGATATTTACTCAACAAAGATGGCGAAGTCAGACATCTCCTTGTAGATACTATGCCTAATCCACTATACTCTCCTCTTGAGCTGGTAGTGCTGGTTTTTCTCTGCTGCCTTTTCTCCTAGTTCCATGTTAAGAGGTGTTCTTCCCATCCTTCGGTGAATGTTTTTCTTAGAAGGATGCTATTCCACTTCAGTTATCTCTATGTAAGGATAGTTCACGCAATCTCTAAAGAGTAGTCTTACTTTTTCATGATTACAGTGTTTTGGGTGGGACCTGAATGCAATGGGGCAATTCCTATATAGCTACATTTTTTCATGTACTTGAAGGATTATTCCCGATGGGAACAAATGTGATTACACATTTTACTCTGGAGAACTCATACAGAGTGGTGTACTTGTTCACTGGCTTACCTTTGATTTTTAAAGATGTTTCCTGATCTTATCTAGGTTAAGATACATTTCTTTGCAAGCCAAAATCTTAGGCACTGAGATTGGACAGACAAATGTTCTTTCCATAATTTTTTACAAATGTAAATATCATTTTGTTCATCATCTTCCAGGGCTAATAAGTCTTCCAAGACACTGTGATTCATCTAAGACTACTGATGAGACAGTAGCAGACCTGAGGACTTTGGATCCAAGTCTTGCTGTATGTGTTTTCTGAACAACTTTATTGTGATACTGAATTTTTGAAATTAATACTTAGGTCTTAAAAACTACTTTCACTCCTAAATATTGCTGAATTTTCAATGTAATATTCTGAAATTAGAGTTAGCTTAATATAAGCAAATCCCTAAATTGAGAAATTCTGTATCTCAAATCTATTAAAATGAAAATGAAATAAAATTAGTTTAATTTGGTTTACCCAAAGGTCTTAGCTAAGAAAGTATAAGCCTGTACAATAAATCTCTCAAGGAGTCTGGGAACATTTTTCAACATAAGTGATTAGATTATTATGTTATTTTCCTGTATGTGTCTGATATTTCTAGCATTCTATTAAACTGTAATTAAGTTACACTTATACCTAGGGAAGAAATTAAAAGAAAATACATATAAATGAATAGGAGCTTTTATAATAAATAAGGCAGAAAAATGAATTAAATATTAACAGCAGAAAATAAAGATTCTAAATATCAGTGAATAAATAAAGATAGATCCCAAGGACCATGAGTAACTTTTATGAATATCTTAACCTAAAATATTAATCAATTTATAATTCTAAACAGCGAACAATTTTCTTCAAGCTTTGACATGAAAACACTTACCGTTTTACAAAGTATAAAAGAAAGATCAAGTACTCAGTGAAAAGAAAAGAATCCTAGAATGTCAAATTCTTGAAGTCTGTGGGTGCCAAATGGCAATTTTCTGATTACACCATTCGTTCCATATTCTTAGCTGACACTCTCGTGTGCAACAGGGATGTGTTTGTTGATGTATAACACTGTGGAGTCGTATTTTAGTTACCCTCTCTCTCTCCCTTTCCCTCTCCTCTCTCTCTCTGCCAGGATACAGTACCCAACAAAAGCAAGTGAAGGGAAGAAAGATCTACTTTACCTCACACTTTATGGAGGTGTCAGCCCATGATTGGCTGTTCCAAGGGAGAGCAGCACGGCAGAGAGGCTGGCAAAGGAGGCCTGCTCAGGGCATCACAGCGGGAAGCGGAGAGCACTGAAGAACGAGACGGGGTACTTACCTCTTCAGGCTGTGTCCACGGTGATCCACCAATTCCCAGCAGGCAGCAGCTTCCGTCATTACCCCTGGCTCTGAACTCATCACTGCACCAGTCCGGTGATAGGTCTCATATCCCGATCCAGTCACCTCCACAAAGCCCCACCCACCAACGAGTGCAGGAGGCTTAGGTGACACTTACATACAAACCACAACAACTGACAAAGTCGTGTTTTTCTCAAGGTCTTTTGTTTGACGTGATTATGACATAAAACTTCAAAAGAAACTAAGAAACAAAATAAAGAACACGAGCCCAGTTGGATATTCAGTGGTAACAAAGGTTTAAATGACTTTAAAATGGAGCAATGTATTCTGCACAGTCCTACTAGAATATTTGAAGGTTAAAAAGAATAGCAGAAAGTATATTCCTCAGAATCTGTATTGTTGAAGGTCGTATTGGTTGTGATGGATATTGTGTGTGTAATGTACAAAAAAACAAGTAGTAATATTTTAATCTTTGTCCACTAAATGTCAGGAAACAAGGCAATATAATATAGGCACCTGAAGCATGAATTTTCACTGGAAGAAATCAGGACTATTTGGAGGATTAGTGTCCACATACACTTTGGAAAACTTGCCTATAGAGATATAGGAATAACTGCCATGATCAGGCCCACAGAACACATGTGTGCTAGGCTAACGACTACCAGACAATAGCGAAGTAGATGGTTGGAATGTGGAGATAGGCAGGGCACCCAAAAGGCACACCTTGTGTTACTGGAAATATTGGCCTGGCAATAAATAATATTTCCTCTTTTATTAATAAATAAAAACCTGAAGAGTCTTTATGTGTTAGAAAGTGTAATCCTCAGCTAGTGCATGAGTTTGAGAGTGAAATCTGAAAGTGGCTCTAATGTATTTTCCTAGAACATACTAAATTGTTTCTGAGTGAATTCACACCCTGAAACAGAGTTAAGTATTTTCTCCTTACACTAGGAATTATATCATCAAGTTTGAGGGAATTGCATACTTTTCTTAAGGGAAGAGTAAGAGAGGTAAAATAGTCATGTATTTTGGCAAACATCAAAGTGGGAAAGCTCCTCCTTATTCCCAGGTTATTAAGTAGAAACATCTAGAGTAGGAATTACAGCAGAGCCCCTTGAAGGAGCACTAGACTTAACTAAGCCATGAACAAGCAAACTCCTATGACAACTTGCAAAAAGACTGCAAAGACAGTCATCGTGATCAGTGTTAGGAAAAATATCCCTTCAGCATTTGCATTGTCAACACGCCTCTACTTAAACAAATTCAAATCGAGGAAACTTCAAAGTTCATTTCCACCGGCCACATTAAAGGGTCCCACAGCCACGTGGCCAGCAAGTAGACAGAAGAGAGAGTATTTCCATTGTTCTAGAAAGTCTGAGTGGCTTATGCTGCACTTCACAAAACACAGCCACTTTAGAGATAAGGGTGTATTGGGGTAAAACACTTTTGGAAGGATTCTAAGAAAAGCAAAGATCACTTACATCATGAATGTAAGCACTGAAAGCAAAAGACCTTTGCACTGGAACTGCAGAACACAGAAGTCAGTGGGTCAGATCTATTATAAATTTTTTCTCACTGGAGTGAGAAAAACAGACGTAAGGATAGCATGTTTGTGTGTGTGTGTGTGTGTGAGTGAATGCGTGTGGTGATGTGTGTATATCCATGCACATTGACACATAAATAGATACACATTAGAATATAAAGAACTGAGAGACAAACTGAAAGATTTTAGGTATCCCTAAGAAAGGAAATTTAACAACTGGAAAAGAGAAAAAGAACTGAGAAAAGAGATTAAGAAATTTTATCACATGGAAGGGTTAAAAGAAAACATAAAAAATTACTATATGACATACTGGGCCAAACTTCTGAATTTAAAGAACAACTTAAATTCCCACAATATTGAAGGAGAAAATCAGATCACTAAGGTAATGTGTTAGGACATTTTTGCTCATCAGAATTCTTGGTGTTCTATCTTTTTCCCTTTTAGAAATGCTTTGTGAAGAAAACACCTTTGCCACCAGCACCCACCTCCAGAGGCCTGGGATACTGCTTCCTTCCGTCCTTCGTGGATCTCAAAGTTTCTTTTCTTCCCTCTTTTTTTGTAGTTTCTGTTTGTCTTTCTTGCACTTTTCTCCCTCTCATTTTTCACAAACTTTACCAAAATCTTTTTCTGACTTTCCTGTTAGAAGTATCAGTGTATTGTTCTTCATAAGATTATTCCAAGTAGTCTAATTTTCTGGTAACATATGAATCAAAACTAGGCACAAAAATAGAGACAATATAGTGAGCCATAAGACAACTAAAATAAAAATAATTGTGTTTTTTTTTTTGTTTTTTTTTGAGCCAGGGTCTCTCTTTGTAGTTCAGGCTGGCTCTGAGCTCACTATGTAGCCCAGGCAAGCCTCGAACTCAGCAATCCTCCTGTCTCTGCCTCCCAAGTGCTGGGATGACAGGCGTAAGCCACCACGCCCAGATATAAAAATAATTGTATTAATATACTTACAAAATTATATGCAGATTAAAGTTTGATGTTACAGCCCTGATTGTGTTATAGCAGTGTTCAAAGTCATTTTCCAAATACATGGTAGATCTGTGTTTCTCTAGGTCTCTAACCCTTTGAAATTATCGATAACTTTATAAGTTTCTTTGACACGATGCTATGTTACCAGAAATGAGAACTGTTATCAAATAGAAATTTCATTATCTGGTGAAAAATTTACTATATTGTTTTCTTTCTGCAGTAGAGTTCATACACATGATGTAGAATAGAACTGCCCATATGACATGTAACATGAATCACATTTGTAATTTAAATTTTCTAGTAGCCACATTTAAGAAAAGGGAAAGCAGGAGTGTTGCACAGTCCTATAATCCAAGCACAAACACTGCGAGTTTGAAGACCAGGATCACCAGCTCAAACTCAACCTGGGCAATTTAGTGACTTAATGAGACCCTGTCTTAAAATTTTAAAAAGAAATAAAGCTTGAGGGTCATAACTCAGAGGGAAAGCTCAAGGTTCAATCCCCAGAACTAGAGAGAGAGAGAGAGAGAGAGAGAGAGAGAGGTAGAATTTATTTTTACTAATATGTTTCAAATAGCATTTAAACATACAATACATTAATGACTGCTGAACTAGCAACATATTTTATTATTAAAAATCATGAATATATGACATGATTTTTTTTTTTGAGACAGGGTCTCATTTTGTAGTTCAGGCTGACCCTGAGCCCACTATGTAGCATAGGCAAGCCTCTAACTCAGCAATCCTCCTACCTCTGCCTCCGAGTGCTGAAATTACAGGCGTGAGCCACCACACCCAGAACTGCGGTATTGATTGCTGGTGGGTGTGAGTCACTACGCCCAGCATTGTATGTGGTTACCAGGGATCAAACTCAGGACCTTGCGCTTGCAAGGCAGGCGCTGGAACCACAGAGCTAAATCTCTGGCCCTATGATATGAATTTTAAACTAAGAGTGTATTTCATCTCAAGTTAGCCACATTTCAAAGTATTTAGTAATCCCATGTAGCCTGTTCTCTTGAATACACTACAACCAGCCTGCTCCCTTAGTAATTATGGTGAATAGAAATCCCAGTTGACCTGCTGTAGATGTGAAGCATAGGTGACAGACAGACCGCTTGGCTGAAGCAACTGATACTTGGAACTTCTTGTAGCATAATATATCATGACTATCCTAACTGATGCAATGCATGTTTGTAAAACACTCTATATTTCTACAAGTTTCAAATGTTCTAAAATGAATGTCCATACAGTGAACAAAAAGTCCACAGAAGTTTCAATATTAATTTTGTTTCTCCAGACTATTGTTCTATTTTTTTATCTTTTAAAAAAAGTTGAATTCTTACTTGGTACATGTTGTATACACATCATGATCACATGCAACAGTGGGAATATGCACTAGTATATGACAGGAGTTAATTGTCATTTCTACCCATTCCCCTACACACCCTACAACCCCCATATACATATGTTTTCTTTTTTTAACTTCATATTTTTCTTACCACTCATTATTTACTATTGTCTTATTATATAGTCTTCATATTAAGGTAAGAAAAATAAAAACTATAGTAAAATATCTTTTGTTTTCAGTTTATTTTCTTAAAATGTAACTGTATATAGTTATTTTACTTCTGAAATTCTGGTACATATGAAATTACATAAAATATATGGTGTAAAATACTTTTGTTTTTTAAACATGATAGTGAAGAAAATTAAAATCCTTCTAGTTTGGAGTGATTTTTGTCCTCCATCTTTGAAAATAGAAGGCTCCTTTAGCATTCTTATTTGCTATATGCACAAGCTGTGTAACAATAATTCACATGACTTAACTGAGAACATTTTTATGATTGCATCATATATAGTCAGCATTTTATATTGTCTGTTGTACAGAAAGATGTTTATAAATCTGTCATTAATCTAAAGTAAAACATATAGGTTGCTAGCAAATTTACAAGTCACTAACCTTGTTTGTGAATCAGTACAGTATGTACTTTTCTTATATTGACAAAAATCATGCAAATAATATATACATTGTAATTATGTTTATATATGTATACCATGTCAGATTAAAGTTATGTATATGGGATAAAATAGAAGAGAAAATTTTAACAAGAATTTGAAAAACTGGATATTGAACAATTGTATAACCATATGAATTCACGAAAATATGTGCCATATAGCTCTGTACAAGAAAAGATAAGAAAACATTAGTTTTTGACTTATTTAGTGATGACCTCAAAGGGAACAAAATCAGTAAGTTTTCCAATATTAGTAATAATTTTAAATATTTAATATTAAAGCAGACCCTGCATAATACTGGAAACAGTTCTCTAAAGAATTCCCATAATCGTGAAGAATAACTATGAAATTTAAAATAAAGAAGCTAGCAATTTCAAGCATTTCTTTTGCCTTTGATCATTATAGCTTGTGATAAAATGATAAACTGCATTTAAGTAAAATTATACAAAATTTTCAGTGCTAGTATAACAGCATATTAATAAAGTTAATATTCAAGTTCAATAGCTTCCTGCTTGTCTTTAACTGTTAATTTCAGAGTGACTGACTTGTCCACTTCCAACTCTGGATCATCTTTTTAACAAATGAGAAGCTATGGTTCAGTTAGGGCAAACGTGCCCTGGATTCCAACCAAAAGATTTTATTATTGAATGTACGACAAGGAACTCATTATCACCTTGTGTCACCTGCATGAAGTCAGCCTAAGGCTATGTCATAAACCAGACTCTTTGTGGACACAGTCTTACGTTTGTCCAGATTTTATAGACAGAAAGATTAAGTATGCACTTTATAAATATTTCATTGACTAGTTAAATTGCTGGTTGCTGTCCACCTCCTTTGCCTTTGCCTCTACCTTTTCTATATTCCTCTCTCCATGTCCAAGAATCAATCATTATCTTTTTGCTCTTTGCTTTCTAGAGCTGTACTTAAATCTTGTTTGTCCTGATTTTTAGCTCTGCATACCTGTTGTTTTACACTCGACCAATTTGCCCTAGACTTAAAATGAGGAAGCATCTAACATATAGCCTAAATACGCGTCAGGAACATTGTGTTTATTTGTAATATAATTTTTATTAATTTAGCTTCTTACTGAAATGATATAGCTATATTTTAAACAATAGTTTATGAAAGAAAGCCCCTTATGTGAAAGAGATAATAAGGATAACCTGTATTTTGACAGGTCAGCAGAACTAGTCATTTGGTAGAGAAAGCAGTAGAAATGCTACCAGTTACCGGTCTGTGCACCTATTACCTAAAACATTGCTTATAAAAACAAGGGTTTTTGTTTTGTTTTGAGACCAGGTCTTGCTTTGTAGTTCAGGCTGGCCCTCAGCTCACTACGTAGCCCAGGCAAGCCTGGAACTCAGCAATCCTCCTGTCTCCACCTCCCGAGTGCTGGGATGACAGGCGTGAGCCACCATGCCCGGCACTATGGTATGTGGTACTGATTGCTGGTGGGCGTGAGTCACTACACCAGCACTGTATGTGGTTACCGGGATCGAACTCAAGACCTTGCACTTGCGAGGCAGGCGCTGGAACCACTGAGCTAAATCTCCAGCCCTATAAAGACAAGTTTTGAGAGCTGTTTTTGAAATGAATTTCCTGTATTATTTTGGAGTTAATTCACTTTGGTATTTGAGGGACAGCAACTCAGATTTTTGGTAGCTTTTTTATTGACAAATTACTATGCTTTTATTTTATTTTATTTTAAACATCTTTTTAAAACACAAATATAGCTCAGTGCAGTGAACTTCTTTTGGGAATTATGACAGTTAGTGGATTTTTCAATTTGGGCTGGGAACTTCCTAAGGGATTGGTAAAGAACAGCTCTGGGTGGGTCATGGGGCATCACTTTTGATACCATACTTAGCTAGACTCTGCTCTTCCTTTTTGGCTCTGTTCACATGATTGCTTCCTGATCATCATAAGGTGAATTGCATTTCCCCGCCAGCCTCTTCTGGCATGATGTTTCCATTTTGGAGGCTGTTCACATTGGGCCCATTCCTTAGAAACTGGGAGACAATATAACCTCCCCTGCATTAAGTTGTAACTGTAGCATATCTGTGGGAAGCGGCTCAGCACAGTGTAATTGGACCAGGCATTTATGCCTGGGGTTTTGGGGAATAACTCCTGAGTCGGGGGTCTGCACTTTTTAGTGCTGCCCTGAATATACCAGAGGACCCACTCTAACAAGGAGCTGCCCTGGGTTACCACCAGAAAACATGTCCTAGCTCTGCGAAAACTCCCCTGTTCCTCTGTTGGGCCTGCTGATCATCATCTCTCAAGTTAGCAACGTGTTGTTTCCCTTCCAGTTTCTATATAGGCTAGAACAGAGTTCGGTAGAGTTAGCGGAATTAATTAACTATATAATGGATGTACTTATTCTTCTGGTCTTATTCTATTAAAGGTTAATCATTAATAGAAAATAGGACAAGGAAGTTAGAGTTAGGGAAAAGATTTAAGAGAAATGTAGTTTGACATTTTGAGAAATTGATTCCAGACTTCTGATCTGTTTATAGATACCATTTGTTTCTGTTCTCGTTCCTAAGAAATGTACTGATTTCTTGACTACCTGTTTTTGATTCTACCAACTCAATGATAAATATATAAGATAATAGTAACCATTATTGACATCACGTTACCCTTCTAAATCAGTATAAATATAGCCTGATCAATAAGTGTGGTGCCTGCTGGGTAATGACTTAGAGGTCCTCCTGTTCCCATCTTTGTCTGTCTTTGACTATCTTGTGTTTTCTTCATCCTCACCCCCTGAATCAGGTGCTGTCCAATTGCTGGCAGGCCCTGGCACATATCTGTACCAGGAATGGGAAAACTAATGCAGAAGTTTGGTAACAAAGAAAGGAGGTCTTTGCTGTAATTATGTCTGGCCATACACTCAGAAGCCTTTGGAGCTAGGTTTCAGGAGGATTTTGGAAAGATGCAAGACAGAGATTTAAAATGTTGTAAACAGAGTCTAGTAATTGATTCTGGTTGAAACTTACAAGGCTAAATTACCAATAGAAACATGGACGGTAAAGACCACCCTCACAAGGTTTCAGTTGGAACTGAGAATGATATTGGGAACTAGATGAGAAGCTATGGATTAGTTTACATTTTGCCCATGTCTCAAGACTTTATAGGAAGCTAAGATCAAAGATGGCAGACCAATTAATACAGAGGAAGAAATTTTTTTTTTTTTTTTTTTTTTTTGCTTTTTGGAGACAGGGTCTTGCTTTGTAGTTCAGGCTGGCCCTGAGCTCACTATGGTGCCCAGGCAAGCCGCCGCGAACTCAGCAATCTTCCTGTCTCTGCCTCCCGAGTGCTGGGATTACAGGCATGAGCCACCACGCCCAGCATTATATGTGGTAACCGGGGATCAAACTCAGGTCCTTATGCTTGCGAGGCAGGCACCGGAACCACTGAGCTAACCCTCCGGCCCCAGAGGAAGAAATTTTAAGCAGCCCAGTGTTTAGGATGTGTCATGGGTACTCCTTGATGCTCTCAGATATGTGAAAATTAGAAAGAAAATGCAGGGAGGGAATATTTGAAAATCTTAATTTTTTTGTCCTAAAAGAATCACATGTAATGTTGAGTCCTAAAGAAACACGATTGCCAAACAGATTACAACCAATTTAAAAGAAATCAAGAACTTTTAACTGATCCAGAAAAAAAGGATGCTTTGATGGGATCTCAGAAATCAATAGTACCACATCCATTTTAGGTTCAAAAATGCAAATTGTAAACTTTTCACGTGAAAAATGAACCCCAGGACAATTTTCTTGAAAACAGCCATGTAGGACACTAGATTCCCAGGATATATTTCCCAGTGCTCAATATTTAAGACATATAGAAAGCACTGCAGCTATGGACAAGGAAGATTGGCTAGTGCTTCCAGTGACAGCATCCTAGGCATTGTCCATATGAGGCAGCTTTTATTGGCATGTCAAATCCAAGAGTTGTGATGTCAAGGAAATGTCAGCCTAGATATTAAAGGAAGACCATGGAGACTCGCCCTTATGCCCTTGAAGTGGGTGTATGAGGCAGTGGAAGGAAACCAAAGGTACAGTAGAGAAAGTAGGAAGTCAAAAAAACTACAAACATGGAGTGTCTCCTGAAGAAATTCACGATGAGTAGAGGCAGCTCAAAAATGAATCATGTGGTTTGCAACCGGCAAGGCCATAGGGGTGTAGATATTGAGTCCTTTGGGATTCACATTTTAATGTAGCCCCATAGGCTGGACATAGAGCTACAGGGATTGCTGCTTACTGCATCAGTTTTCTGTCTTGTTTTGGTGTCATTCTTTTCTACTGTCCTATCTGTCCTTTTCAGAGTGGGTATCTTTATCTTGCCACATTATATTCCATGGTTAAGTTGCCCTTTAAATTTTACAGAGGTTTAAAGTTAAGAGTTTGCCTTGAATCTCAAGGAGGTTTAACACTTGGACTTTGAGCAATGTCGTAACTATCAGGACTTTGGAAGAAGGGATTATTGCATTTATATTATTAAACAGGATAGCTGTATCATATCAGGAACAATTATGACTTTTGTGTTTATTTAGAGATTGAGTATAGTTTAAGATGTATTTGGGGGTCAGTTAAGGGGTGAAATGTGACAGGTAACATTTGTCATTGTATTTAGTCTGAGAGCTACCAGGCAGATTAGAAAACCACACTATAGAGTTTTCCAGGAGGTATGACTTCACATACCATTTCTTGTCCATAGCATCCTCTTCTTTGACACTGTTCCTCTTCTCTGTTTTCCAGCATCCCTTTCCAAGATGTTCCACCATGCAGCCAATCAGCGATGGACTCAACTTCCTGAAAACATGAGCCAGTTAAAACTTCCTTCCTTTAAGTTGTGAGTGTTGGGTATTTACACCAGTGATGAGGACGCTAGCTAATATAGGAACATACTAAATTCATTTGTAGAATAAGTTTAGCATTCATTTGAGCTACTTAAAAGGCAGTTTGTTTTCAGTCGGAGTGAGTTGATACAGAACCACGAAGCTGACAAAAAATGTTGAATTTTTCCAAAATAAAACATTAACATTTTCTATAAAAATAACACAACCAAATGCATGAAAATCATACCATTTCTTTTATGCAATTAAGTTTGACATGAAGACTATATTAATTTACAAGAAATGACAATTCAACAAGTTTAAAAATTTTCTACACTATTATTTAATTTGAAGTTGAGCTATATTTTAAATTATGAAACCAATTTATCTGGGTGTGAAAAACCGTAGAGAGAGATTTAAATGGAAATTTTTGAAAAGATAAAATGGTACAATATGTCACATAGAACATTTTAAATCCTAGTCTCAGGTTTTGAAAGAGTTTTTAAATATCATCTGTTCACTTTCTAATGAATCCCAATCTAAGTAGAGATGAAATGTAATAACTGCCAAACAAAACTGATACTAGTGATATCATTAATATAATAAGACAATGTGATTCGTTTTTCTTAACTTTCACTGTTTTGTGTCAGTGTCTTATTGAACACATCCAAATTGAGATTTTGTGTCCCCCCCGTGGGATTTATCCCGAATTTTTATGGAATTTCCCATCTAGTAACTTCTCAATCTCTTTCCCTAAGTATGAAAAGCCTCATCAACACTAGTCACTCTTAGTTTACTGACCATTGTGGATACATACTCTGATTTTAAAATGAATGTTGGATTGTGTGTGCCCCTTGTTCACTCTTTATTAACAGCCAGAAAAGACTTGGTAATGCTGTTGGTTGTCACTTCAGGGTTTTGGTCACTGCTTCCTTCTCAGAGAAATCCACTAGATCCAATAGGAAAAATTCCAGTGGGAAACATAGTCATCACTGACATGATGCTACAGATTCTGGAAAACTTCTAGTGAAGTTACTAAATTTGAAAGTTTTTTTTGAGCTCATGCTGCTTGATATCACATGCAAAGGGACTATTCTCCACAACCGGAACTTGAATTACTTCTTTGAATTAAGAGATTTAAAAGGTACAGCACATTCCCTTTTTTATTTCTTCTACCATGTAACATTTTTCTACCACGTGACCTGGCCTGGGAGGAAATGTCTTGCCTTACCTTATCTTAAAGAACATCTAGCAGAGTACATTTTCTTATAAGTCAAACTAACTATCTTCTAGATGTGAAAGCATGGAAAAATTACTAAGAATTTTTTTTAAACTCTCCAGGATTATTCTTTATTTTTTATGGGGGCCCCAGGGTGTGTACTCACCCACAATACATATGCACAAACACACATATCCAATGTTTGTGTGTGGAGATGTTGCTTCAACTCTATGCCTTCAACTACAAAGTTTATATTTATGAGAGCAAGGTATAAATTATCTAATACTGTACATATAGGAAGTTTTTCAATAAGTAGTACTAATGTTACTTTTGTCTTTTATTACATTCATACAACAATGGCTAAGCTTATCATGAAGTCCATGTGAGACAGTATTTATAAAAGTATTTTATATATAGGAAAGTGTCAAACAAATGCTAGAAAAGATTTTTATGAAAGTAATCTATTACCATTATATTTAATGGTGACTAAAGAATAAGATAAAACAGCCTTACCATTTATAGCAACAGAATTTATCAGAATGAAAAGGTGATCAAATTCAGTTGATGGTAATAATCGATCAGAACCACAATACACAGTATAGTCCAGTAATATCCTCAGTGACAGCAGTAGCAGTAGTTCAAAGTCCCCTGGCACTAGACATTATCTATTGTACTGCCAGCTGGTGACTTTTCTCTGGATTTTGTTCCTTTTCATCTTCCACACCTGACATTATGTCTAGTGTAGTAAAGTGAAAACCTCTGTGGTGAGAGAATCTGAAATGCTTGCATAGCGTTTGATATGAGGTTAGCTCTTCTTACGCTAAAATGAAATTACAAAACAGGCTTGTAACCTGTCATTACTTTCCATCTTGCCATTGAGAAATGAATCAGACAAATCACATAATAATGAATAAGTAGAATCACATAATAAAGTCAATGACCAAAAGTTGGAGTTTTAATAAAAGTTGTTATTTTCTTGTGAGTTATGTGGAAATCTCCAGGTCATTCTAGAAGCAAAACAGTAGAACAAAATGTAAATTATAGGGATTCTTGATTTTTATATGTAAACTTGACTGAGATAAAGAATGCACAGAGAATGTGTAAAATGCTATTTTTGGTGCATTTGTGACGCTTCCAGAAGAGATTAGCATTTGAATTAGTAGTGCGAAAAGATTTACCCTCACTAAAAATGGGCACATTCAGTCCACTGATGGCCCCTAAAGAACAAAACTGTTGATGAAGAACATATTCAATCTGAAAACTTCATCTTGTACAATCTTTAGACACTGGAGTTCCAATTTTCAGATCTTTGACCTCACATTGAGAGTTATATCATTATTTTTCTGGTTCTCACACCTTAACATAAACACAGCTTGATTAAAAACTATTGGTTTTCCGGGCTGGAGATTTAGCTCAGTGGTTCTGGTACCTGCCTCACAAGTGCAAGGCCCTGAGTTTGATCCCAGTAACCACATACAATGCTGGGCTTGGTGACTCACACCCATCAGCAATCAATACCACATACCACAGTGCCAAGCGTGGTGGCTCACGCCTGTAATCCCAGCACTCGGGAGGCAGAGATAGGAGGATTGCTGAGTTGGAGGCTTGCCTGGACTACATAGTGAGCTCAGGGCCAGCCTGAACTACAAAGCGAGACCCTGTCTCAAAAAAACAAAAAACAAAAAACTATTGGTTTTCCAAGCCCTCCAGCTTCTAAATGGCAGATCATGGGAATATTTGAATTGTTTCTCAGAGTAAATCAATCTCTCTGACTCTGTTTCTGTTTCTGTCTCTATCAGTGCCCCCCCCCCATGGTCATCCCTGTTAAAAATAAGGTTGGGAAGAATGGTAGTTTTTTTGGTAGTATTTGTGGGAAACAGTTTCATAGAGTCTTAATGGGCCAGGGAGAAGCAATTCAAGATTTTATTTGGTAAGTCATTCTATACAGGACTTTTTCACATTGTTTTGCTTAGTGACAACCTGTGAAATGTATAAAAAATTCTGTCTGCTTAAATGGTCATAAAATTTAAATAAGCTCAATGCATTTGCTTTCAGTGTTTGGCCAAGATACAAATAGATTTGGTGAGTTTCTGAAATAGTCATTGTTTCTTCAAGATTTATGCTTTCCAAAAGAGCAAGAGAAACACTGACTCAGACGTTGAACTCTATTATCAATACATAGAAGTCACTTCTGAGAAAATAAAAATGAGAGTAAAGATTGTTTAACACTTCTATGGCAATAAAAAAAGAATGCAGTTAATACATATTGGCCATTTATCATGTGTTAGATTCTGCATCTCGCCAGTGGCACACGCTGTTTTAGATTAGGTGGTTTGTCTAATCAAGTCCTTGGCCTAGGACACATGAGAGTGATCTTTGCTGGAGGGTAGTGCTCACCACGCCTGAAGTTTTCGCTCTGCCAACAACCTCATTCTGACATTCTCTTCCCAGTCACTTTGAAATACTAAAAAAATCATTAATTTGTAAGTATAACATGATCTGCATTGCGTGAAGACTAGCAGTGATGATTAATAGAAGATAAAAAATTACCTTTGCTATTATGAGGGTCTTTTTCTTCTCTTAGATCACAAAATCACTCTAGTACACTGGCTTATGCAGTAGAGCGAGTATTTAAACATGTAAGGCAACACAATTGCTTCAAATATGCTCAGCATTGGCTTTGTTGTTGTTGTTGCCTGAAGGGACAAATTTAAGGATCCACTGAATGTTATGGACATTGTCAAGAAAATGCTCCTTCACTCGAAATGTGTTTGGAGTGATCCTAAAAGTTATCCTCACATATATGCTCCACATAATAATCTGTAATCTAGACAGTGGTGATAGCAGACAAATCTAAAGAAAATCTCAAGCCATTGTTTAAATATTATTCATAGGTTAATTTCATAGAAAATAGTTTTACAAATCAACGTGAACTAATTATAATTTTTGTTATTGCTAGAAATATACATTTCAAGGGTCTAAATGAGTATCAATTATGAGAAAAGCAATATATTTCTAAAATATGGTTCTCAGCACTATTTCTATAATATGGTCCTTTGCTAAATTTCCTTTTTATTTACTTCTTGTTATATTTTTAGTTTTTTGAGACAGATTCTTCACATGTAGTTTAGGGTGATACCGAACTCATGGTGTAACCCAGACTGGCCTCAAATTTGTGTCAATCCTTCTCTCTCAAGTCTCCCACATAATGGGTTTACAAGTGTCCACTTCCTGCCACACCTGGATGGTCATGCTCAATTCTTTTTTTTTTTTTTTTTTTGAGACAGGGTCTCACTTTGTAGTTCAGGCTGGCTCTGAGCTCACTATGGTGCCCAGGCAAGCCTCGAACTCAGCAATCCTCCTGTCTCTGCCTCCCGAGTGCTGGGATTACAGGCGTGAGCCACCATGCCCGGCACTTCATGCTCAATTCTTTAGGAAATGAGTATGAAGTCCTTATAAAGTGCCTGCTTTTATTCTTGCAGACTTATTTTTATACTACCTGGCAATTTTTCTGCTGTCTGACCTCTTATTTCTTTGCTGCAGTGTGTGGTTAACGCTTAAATCCTACTTAAGTTGGACTTCTGCTGATGCTGGTCAGCGAGGTACCTAGAGAGCAAAAGTAACAGAAGGAAAACAAAAAGCTTCATTTGTCAGCGCTCATGGGTCTTTAATAGTCCTCTGGGCCACACTTCATGTCTCCGCAGATAGCTAGGCTGGGCTTTAGTTTTGAACACATGAAAATAGTCTTTAATCAAAACTCTGCTAACTCATCTTTGGGAATAGCCCTTCATATTTGGATGCCAGTTACAAGCTAGACATTGGATGTTATTTAGGTTTGAAGAGTGATTAAGAAAAGACAAATTTGTTCAAAGGTACCAGGACAAACTCCAGGGAAATTGCTTACTGCTCTTGGCATTACAAAGTTTAAAACCAATGGTGCTTTGAGTCCAGAGACCATACGAATTAAAAGCTATTAGGATTCTAAGCAGCCAGCCCCAGACATGCATGAAAAATCTCAGGACATTTCCTCGACAAGACCAGATGTGGATGGTGTAAATATTTTAAAAGGATTAACTTTGAGGTCCCTTGTTTCTACATTATCAGCCAGCAAATAACAACCTTATAAAAACATGTTAAATTTCTATTCTGTTTGTGTTTTTTGTGCAGTTTAAATACAAAAAATAATAATTGCAGAATCAGTGAACAGGTCAATGACTCTACTAAAGCACATGAAAAGATTTATTCATTAGTCAAGTTTTTTTGTTTTTCCTTCCTGAAATCTCTATGAAATTATAAAAATGTGATGAGTAATTTTTCTGGAAGAATTTGAGTCATACTTGCTTAATCAAGGGAAATCAAACCTTTGTAGATGAAAGAAAATACAGGTTAGAAATTTGAGTGTCATATTTATTTAAGACAACAACTTTAATTTGGACCTATATTTAGTTAATAATACAGTTAAATTTTCTTTCATATTCTTAGCTCAAGTATTATCTCACAAATTTGAAATCCTATTTCCTTTGCTTCTGAGATACTTGACTTTTTAAAAATCTTGTAAAAGTGCTGTGCTTTGTATTTGCTTTGTTGCCCTCACGGTTCATGGTGTGAGGGGTTGGTGGCAGTGTGGCGGGAGTGAAAGACGCTGTAGAATTTTGACGAGGTGGGGCCAGTTAGGAAGAGGGCTGCAGCCCACTGGTGAGCCCTAGGAAGGATTAAGGCAGTTCTCATGGAACCCTCACGTGCGTTCTTATTAGAGGGTTGCCATGAAAAGGGGCAACCCTCGCGTTGTCTCTGTCTCTCTACTTTCTGTCTTGTGAGGTTGGGTGCCCCTTTCACATGGGACTCCACCACGCTGTCATTTGTCAAGTCAGCAGTACCATGTTGTTTAGATTTCTATCCTCTGATCAAAATTCTCCCTTCTTTACAAATTACCCAAACTCAGATACTTTGTTATAGTGACAGAGAATGTACTAAAAGGTCAGTGATATATTATTTTTTGGTAATGCCTTTTTATGATGTAAAATGATCTTCACAAAAAGAGGACAAGCAGGTTTTCCAGAATATGTTTTATATAGATATTATATTTTGTAAACCTCAAATTACTTTATAATACAACTTTAAGGTCCTTCAGAAGAGATAAAATATAATATTTCCAATTTGTATTTAATATAAACATTGGATTATTCTTTTAGCTTTCTGAATTTAATGCGTATAAAATTTAAATGCATATAAAATATTGTCTAATCTTCCAAATTAAAAATATTAGACAATATGAAGTATCTTAAAATGAAAGTTGTAGTATATTCTTGGTCACTCCCATCATTATTATTTTGTATTACATAGAACTTTTACATATTCCAAAAAGATGAAACAGAAATTAAGGTAAGCAAAATCAAGGAAGAGGAACAATGCAGGTCCTAGTGGTCAAACTGAAAAACAAAACATTGTCCCAGAGAATTCCCCTTTAGTGATTCACATTCTCTTTATAGAATTCAATGTTATGTACTACTTATAGGTTCAAAATATTTATACCTGAAATGAAAAGGTTAAGACAGCTACTTTTCAGTTTTGTCTTTCTTTTCTTAAAGAAAACCTATTTCACTTTTAATAATATTTATGAATAAAGAATTAAGGTACTACAGTCAAAATATTCGTTAAATTGCACAATTATCTCTACTAATTCTGCAATTATTCTCTCTTCTGTATCCATGTGTATTCATTCATCCATTAATTCAACAAAAACCTGTTGAACAACTTCTCCATGCCTGACATGATATGATACATTAATGTAAAACCAAATTACAGTTTTCATTCATAGGGATATATTCCAGGAACTGTTAAACATCAAGGTAAGTCCAATAGTAGGCATGTGCATTCTCAAAGCCAGTAAAAATGTACATTTAAGTTTCTTTAAATAGCAATGAAAACTCCCTTTTCTATCCATTGTCATGTGGTCTTGGACAAGTTACTCTTTCGGAGCCCAAATTTTTCCAGCAAATTTACCTGTGCACTAATTCAAAGAGCCATTTTTTAAAAATAAAATAAAAAACTCTATCTCCATACTTTCCAATGTTTCTCAAAGACACAAATAAAGAAAACCTAATCATGGCTTCTTGATTAAACTAAGCTTACATACTTCCCTTCTTATAGAGTCACAGTGTAATTTAATATGTAATTAATTATACAGGAAATAAGCCTCTTCAACCTAATTAATCAGAGTGCCCACAACTTATTTATTTTCTGATGGCTAAATATATTTGGGGCATTCTACTCTATAGGATATGACTATTACATTTAAGATAATAGGCAAGCATATAAACATTTAACTATAATCTAATAATTACATACTCTAATACTATATTTGCATTTATATCCCTTATATATTATATAAATGTTAGATAGTATACCTTCAGTATGGTGCTATATATTTTATATCATTATGCATATATATTATATAATACATTAAAAATTGTTTGGTTAGAGTTACCTATGTATATATCTATACTTTTCCTAAGCTATAAATTTCTTTGGCTGCTATACTTTGTTTTATAGATATAGATATATAGATATAGATTTATGTTTTCAAATTTGGTCTTTAATAATTAGTGAATACCTGCATACATAAAACATAATACAGTTTACTGATTCAGTGATCTGATTTATTTATTTTTTTCTTCATGGTTAATACTCACTTTATATTTATTAAACATCTACTATGTGCTAGTCACTATTCTGGATATTAGAACTACATCAAAAAATAAAAGTGAAAAACAACAGCCTCCCATCCAAGTAGTACCAGGCATGAGCTCTAGAATATATGGTAGATATTGTGAAATAGAAAATATTCAGAGGGAAATGAGGTATAAGGGTAAGTAACAAGGGGAAGAAAAATATGATGGTAATTTTTTAAAAGGCAAAACAAAGCTTATGTATATAGGGACAAGGGATTGCAGAAGGGAATGGGGGAATGGGAAAAATGAGAATCAAACTGTTTTATATGCTGGTACAAATTCTCAATATTGTGCGTGATCATGATGTGTATAAGGTACCAATAAAAATTCAAACTAAAAACATAGCTTACATGGAATCTCCGGGGTTTTTTTTGTTGTTGTTTTGTTGTTGTTGTTGTTTTGTTTTTCTTTTTTTTTTTGAGACAGGGTCTCACTTTATAGTTCAGGCTGGCTCTGAGCTCACTATGTAGCCCAGGCAAGCCTCGAACTCAGCAATCCTCCGGTCTCTGCCTCCTGAGTGCTGGGATTACAGGCGTGAGCCACCATGCTCAGGACTGTAGTATGTGGTATTGATGGCTGGTGGGTGTGAGTCACCACGCCCAGCATTGTATGTGGTTACTGGGATCGAACTCAGGACCTTGCGCTTGCGAGGCAGGTGCCGGAACCACTGAGCTAACCCTCCTGCCAGGGAGTCTCCGTTTTTAGAGAAAGACAATAAAAAACTTAGGAATCAGTATGTTATGGAGGAAGTAAAGCATGGAAATTGAATAGGGACTCATATAATACCAGGGACTCGTGTTTGCTATTGAAAATAGAAAAGCCAAGGAGGAACTCACCGAGAAG
Source organism: Thryonomys swinderianus (assembly GCA_004025085.1). Classification (NCBI taxonomy): domain Eukaryota; kingdom Metazoa; phylum Chordata; class Mammalia; order Rodentia; family Thryonomyidae; genus Thryonomys; species Thryonomys swinderianus. Next base: position 19,931 of record PVIC010029643.1, read on the forward strand.
GAGGTATTTAAACACAACCTTCAATACCGTAATTCACAAGAGTGAAGCGCAGGGATACCTGGGAAAGGAGCCTTCCATCAGGAAGGAGTCAGTGCCAAGGCCTCAAGGTAAGTCTGCCTGAAGTGTCTGTGTGGAGTGAGTGGGCTCTGACTGGGGCTGTCACCTCAGGTAAAAGTAGTAGAGACCGTCTCAGAAATATTGGGGTTGTGGATCGTATTAGGTGCTGTAGGACAGATCATGAATTTGGGCTCTTACTGTAAATGAGAAGAAAGTAGTGGGGGTTTTACACCAAGAAATGACAAAGTCTGACCTGCAACCAAACAGAATAACTCCGCCAAAATGTGAAAATCAACTTCGGGGTGGTGTAACACGGAAGCGCGGAGACTAAGGAGGCCTAAAATGATAGCATTGAGGCTGGCGGCGATGGTAGTGGTGAGAAGCGGCTGAGAACTAGATATGTGTTGAAGTTAAAACAGTTTGGGTTGCAGATGGATTAAACCAAGGATAAAGCCGAGGAGAGGACTCAAGGATTAGGATACCTTTTGAATTCTGCACAGGGAAGGACTGAATTGCCATTGAGGTGAAGTCTGATGGGAGAGAAGGTTGTGCAGATTAAAGCTTCATTGGGAAAGAAGTTAGAGCCATGTGTTAGTACCTAAAGGCAATTATGTAGGAATGTGGGCAGATGAGTTAGAAATGTCGTGGAACTCTTGGCAAGAGAGATAAATCTGGGGACCAAAAGTAAGTGGACGGTGTACGTAGTACTCAGAGTTAGGGAATATACCCAAGGAGTGACAGTAATTGGCAGAGTCAGTGGCTATGACTGAGAGGCTGAAAAGGTGAGAAGAAACGAGTGAAGAAAAGGAGCCTGAATGTCTATGAGGTAACAGGAAAACTTGGAGTGTGATGACCCCGTCAGGGAACTACTTTACGACAGAGAGCTGCTAACCATCTTGTCAGACACTTTGATAGGTTAAGCGAAGTGTAACTTGACAGTGACCTTTGGGTTTACTGACTGTGGACTGGAGAGATTAGCAACAAAGAGTTGGAAAGTTAGTGGAGAAAGAATCTATCACAGAGGTAGTGAAAAGACTGTAAACTTCAGAGTAGGTTTATTCTCAAAAGAATGAGAGATATAAAATCCTAGTTGAAGGAAACTGAATCAAAGTGTGTGTGTGTGTGTGTGTGTGTGTGTGTGAATGTGCACATGTATGTGTTCAGGAAAAGAAAAAGGTTTTCAGTCTACGGAATGAAATAGTAACTAGTCATTGCCTAGGCAGGAGAAAGAAAAAGTCTGTGAGGAGCCAAGTCTTTGAGAAGCTATCAGAGACAGGACCCACAGCACAGGTAGAGGAATCAACTTTGTCCCCTACTAGTCTGCAGACCTGCCCAGAAACTTCGGTTTGGTAGTTTTACAGAAGGCAGAAACTGAGGCCCTAAGAAATTAGCAATTTGCACTTGTAATATAGAAAGTAAGGAGCTGGAGTGAATTCCAGTGGTATTCTGTCCACTGCTCTTCTTGCGGGTGGAAAGGCTTAACCATGGCAGGTGCTTGCTTGTTTGTCCATGTATTTGTCTTTTGAGAGTTTTGTTATGTGGCTCAGAATGACCTCAAACTCCTGGGCTTAAGTGATCTTCTTTCCTCAGACTTCGAAGTAGTTAGAATTACAGGTGTTCATCTCTAGGCATATTTCAAAATAGCAGTGTTGGTGTGCTATTTAATGTTATTCTTGTTATTGAAGGAAAAAATTAAAGGAAATGTGCTAAGTCAGGTAGATGTGGGGCTTTCTAATTATCTGGACCGAATTTGTGTATCATCCAAATACTCCTTGTCTTTTTAAGCGCTCTACCCTTTGGTCATCAAAATATATTTCCCCTTACCTAAGGGAAAACATGATTGGGCAGAAAAATAACATGAAATGTTATTTTAGAAAAGACTACTGTGTTAAGGGAGACCCATACTTTTCTATCCTAAAATGATATTTTTATATCTTATTATTGGATCCACTATGTTGTATAGTATAACAATATTTGAAATGCGTTTTATTATCTACAGAAAGCAAGAAATGTTTTTAAGTGTGGTATTCTTACAGATAAGTTTTAATGAAAACTATGTCAAGACTTTATTCTCCATGTGTTCCACTGATGCATTATTCTGATTTCTAATTACCATTCTACACTTAACCATGCCAATCATAGTTTCAGAGTTTGGTCATTGGTCAGACAATCTTTAGATGAAAAAAATGGGAATGGGGCCGGAGGGTTAGCTCAGTGGTTCCGGCGCCTGCCTCGCAAGCGTAAGGACCTGAGTTCGATCCCCGGTTACCACATATAATGCTGGGCGTGGTGGCTCACGCCTGTAATCCCAGCACTCGGGAGGCAGAGACGGGAGGATTGCTGAGTTCGCGGCAGCTTGCCTGGGCACCATAGTGAGCTCAGGGCCAGCCTG
>PVIC010029644.1:0-22361 GCA_004025085.1 Thryonomys swinderianus
GCTTCCTCAGTCTTCTCTGAGCCTCTTCAGAGGACTGGGATGACATGTGCCCATCGCCTGAGGCTCTGCGACACCAAGAAGGGGATGAGGATGCTCGTGCTTGTGAAATTTGGTCCTCGCGTTAGTCTGCATCTGTCTTTGTCTGTCTGCATCAGTCTGCGCCTGGATTGGCCTGATCTAGAAGCAGGAGGAGGTAAGAATGGATACCTGTTTTTGTTGCTCATGCTTTCCTGGTTTCTGGGAATATTCAGTACGTGCCTTCCCAACTGGGGTAGAAAGAAAGGCCTGATCAGCTTTTCACAAATATCTCCCTTCAACAACTCATGCTGAGTGACTGAAGGACTCTTGCTTGGTTTGGAATTAGCCCATCTGATGGCACGGCCTTGTGCCTGCCTGGCATCCTGTTCCAGATGGCATGGTCTGGGCCTGCCATTTTGTTTCTGAGGCAGGGCCTCCTGGCCCACCATTTTGTTTCTAGGACTGGGGCTTCCTGGCTACCATCTTGTTTCTGGGGTGGGACCTCTTGGCCTGCCATTTTGTTCCTCTTGTCTATTATTCTAAAACACAGGAGTGCCTTTGTCTCCAGAAGAACAGTATGAAAAGGAAGCTATGTAAACATGCTGAGATTGATGTAACCTTCTGACCAGTTAGCCTGTATTATTTGGAATAGAAAATTAATAGAATATGACACTAATGCTTATTCTCCACCTTTTATGCAGCCCCTTACCCAATTATGTAGTTCTATGCTCCTTGTGCTTAAATACAGTGTTTGCAACCCATATGCCTCATTTCTATAACCACCTCTCCTTTCCTAGATTGTATAAGTGACTCCATTTCTCTATTGTAAGGGGGCTGACCACTTTGGAAAAGAATTCCAGGTTACTGTCAATTGGTAATAAATACTTTGCCTCCAAAACTCTGAGTGCTTCTTTTAATCTCCTAGACTGGTTTTATTTATTTTCTGCTGCATCAGTACATTGACATGATCTCTAACTATTTTGTCAATAATCACTTCTCTCTTTATATTTTTTTCACGAAAATGTAGAACTAATGCTAACAACTTAAAACAAGGGAAGGTTTATCCGGCCTACAGTTTCAGAATTTTCAGTCCAGCGTCTACTGGTTCCAAGGCAGAAACATAATGGTAGCAGGGTTTGGTGGAGGGGAGCTGCCCACCTCATGGAAATTGGAAAGAAGAGGCCAAGAAAGAGGTGGGGGAGGACCCACAGGTAAGACATAACCCCTACGCTCCTGGTTTCTTGTCTTGCCCTTCACCTAGGCTCCATCACTGGTTTCTACTACCCTGCAGTAATGCCAGCAAGTCATTCTCTCAGAATGGATTAGTCCACTGAAAAAGTTAGAGCTCTGATGATAAAGTCATCTTCTACAACTTCCACCTCCGAATCTGTGAGACTTGTGGGCGATGTTTTATATCTACACCATAATGCATAGCATCCCATACGGGACAGTAAATGGCCTGTTACAATCCTGAACACCCCACTGAGTCGCATGGAATTGTAGCTCCGTGATCTGATCTCTTCCCATCTCATCCACCCACTCAGGACTTATTTCAAGATCTCGATGCCTCTTCTCCAACCCGTGGCCCTGCCCACATCAGAAGAAAACTTCTGACAAATATAATGAGAGGACTCAATCATATTTAAAATAGGGTGCCTTTTAAAATCCTTGAAATCATTTCATTTCTACAGGTTTACTATTTGACATGTCAGTTCCGATTGAGGGAGATGAATTGCTGTAGTAGTGTTGCCTGAGGTGAGAGAATCTTCCAGGAACAATCTGCATCATACATATAAATTACTTGGTTACATACAAAAGTGCCTCTGCCCTTTCAGTACGGTGTCTGATTTTGAATTATAAATACAATCAGTACCCTTGAAAATGAAGGGTCCATTTCATGACCAGAAGGGAAATTTCTCTTAATAGCTACAGTTAGGTTCTAAGTTTTCCTAGACCTTTTAATACACACCTGTAGGGGATGAATGTTCATGAGCTTCTGCAAGCATTATCACTTATATTTAAAAATAAAAAGAGCTCACCAGGGTTCAGAAGATGTGAGAACTAGTCACACACCAGCAAGAATCTCTGCTGTCCTGGTGATAGGACTTCCTCAGCAAACAGATATTGGCAACAGAAACTAAGAGCACATATAAAATGTGATCATATTAATGCAAACTACTCTGTCTTTTCCTAATTTACAAAGTTCTACTTTACTAGACATCATTGACACTTTCAGTGGCAAAACCCTTTTTCATATTAACTTTAACCTGTCAAAAACCATAGGGAGTATGATATTAAACTCAATCCAAATTTCTTGACTTTCATGAGTTTACTCTACCTGCATATATTGATTACAATGTTCATTTTTTCAGTTTTGATGTAATGAAGAGGTTATTGCAGTGGAAGCAGTAAAATAACCTAAGGTGAAATGGGCTCAGCTGGTCAGAGAAACTTTCTCTGCCAGTGGTGAAAAAGGCCGCCACCTCCTTGAACAGGTACCGGGACGGGACTGGAGCCGTTTCCCAGAATAACCATCGCGGTTCCAGCCACTGCATCATCCAACTCACATGGGAACCTTGCTTTACACTCAAAAGATTCCTTTTTGGGTCTCAAATATCAATTTCGTAACCTGTAGAGTTAGCACTGGTTTGTCCAGACAAAGAAAACAAGGTATAATAGGTGCCAAGAAGGTATAATAAGTGCCAAGAAGGTAAGAAAAAGTGACTCTTCCTGAGACAAATTCTACCCATGTGCAAAATTTACCTTTTGTCTAAAATCTTTATATGCTGAATTACTTCAGATGTCATTTTTTATAAGGTGACCTATTGTTAATTGAATTAAGTGGCCAGTTTAAATGTGCATTATGAAATTTTAGTGCTTCCATTTTTATAGTGACATTGAAAACTTTGCTTTAAAATATGCCGACTAAAGATTTCAAAGTCTTTGTCTCTCAAGCTTTCAAACCTGGCTCTTGTTGGCTGGAGTGCTCACACCGAGGAAATGCTCTGCTGTTACCAGAGAAAACCAGTTGTAAAGACACTTGTCAAGGCCCCAGTGTGCCTGAGAAAGAGACGCTCAGTTCACACTCCTAGGTGTATCTCTGACCTAAATCAGTGCTCAAACGCCTGTTGGCTCCGACAGCCTATGGCTTCAGGCAACGCGCTTCTAACAATGGCCCACAGGGCGGCGGCGAAGTGCTGTCCTCCGAGCGGAAATCCACCAGCACCTCTCTCTCTCCTTCCCTCCCTCTCTCTCCTTCTCTCTGTCTCTCGCTCTCAGTACATGTTCGCCATACACAGCGATCACATTCATCTTGAGGAATTTGTACCTCTACGCATATATTTTAATTCTTTTCCTTCCCGTTTCCTTCTCCTCTTTCCATCCCTTCTTCCCCTTCCCATAAGCTCTGTTTCCACTGTTTTACTTAATTCTCTTTTTTAAAAAACCCATTTTCCCTTCCTTCCTTTGCCTCCCTCCCCATTCCACCCAGCATGCTCTTGGCAAAGCAAACAAAAAGGAGACTTGAAGTTCATTGAAACAGAATAGAAGATGCAGAAACAACACCAAGACGTTCAGCTGCCGTATCTCTGACCAAGGAGCCAAATGTCTTCAGTGGAAGAAAGGGAGCCTCACAGACAAACAGCGCTGGGAGACTGCCTTTCCCCATGCTGAAGACTGACTCTATTCCTTTCTCCCTCACATCCAGTAAATAAAACCAAAGTGATCACAGTTTGACATATTAAAACAGAAACAGCCTGCTGGAAGATAAAACAGGTAAAAGTCTTGAAGACATAGGAATGCTCAAACTCTTTATGAGCAAAACCTTGATTGTATGAGAAACACTACAAAGAATCAACAAATGGGCTCACATCAAATTAAAAGGCCTGCTCAGCCAAGGAAACCAACAGAATGAAGAGACAACCCACAGCGTGGTAAGACGCTTGTCAGCTACTCCCCGAAGAGAGGACTAATATCTACAATATGTAAAGGACTCAAAATTTAGGCCGCTAGAATTTAAAGACCCAATTTAAAAACGTACATCTGAACTAGACATTTCTCAGATGAGGAGAGACAGACAGGAAGGCAATACCGAAATATCTGCAGCGCCGCTTGTCATCTGAGCAAGACAAACTAAAAAAGGACTGAGATTCCATCGTGCTCCGGAAATCATGGCCACCACCGAGCCGTGGACCCAGGACAAACGCGGTGGGGCGGCGGGGGCAGGAGCCCTGGGGGGGTGGACATGGAAATCGGCGTGGACACTCCCGGGAAACTAACACGAGAGGCTCCCTTCGGCCCAGCGTCCTCCTCCTGGACACCTTCCCTCCTCCACGCTCGTCTCCGGGCAACTCAGGTGAGGCGTTTAGAGTCCCGGAAGCCCGAGCGCCCGGCCGCTTGGAGACAGCACCGGGTTTCACCGACCACACTCCACACGGCCACAAGCGGCGTCTTCGGTGACCAGGGCAGAAACAGTATTTCTCGGAAAATGAACAGTGCTGGTCAGAGCCATTGCCTCCAGGGGAGGGTCTTCCAGAGGGTTCTTTCAATGCCGTGATGTAGGTTTTATACCCAGAAATTAAAGGGCCATTGCACGAGACTAAGTGAGGTATTTAGTATAATCCAGAAGTATTTTCCGAGCATGGCCACATGCCAGCCAGTGGAAACTGAAAATCACGGGGATAGACAGGATCCTCTAACCTACGTCACCCAGGGGGACACAGGGACCTAGGCAGGGGGCACAGTGTGCCAGGGTCGGGATTATGCCAACAAGCCCGTGGTCGGTAGGCACCCCAGCTGCAGGGCGAGTCTGTCCACCGCGGAACTCCCGCCCCGAAGCGACGCACACGGGCACAGACCTCGCACCAGGAACTGGAAACCTGGGGGCTGAGTGGGAGTGTGGGGTCCGGATAGATTTAGAATTTGAAGTTCAACTTTGCTTTGGAGGAGCTGTGCACTCTTGTCCACGATGCTACCCTCTCTGCACCCGAGTCCTCTAGAACCGAAGAAAACAGTACCGACGTGGCCTTACACTGCAGGAAGTCATACTGTAAATGCTCTGCAAGAGTTTCGTGAGCATCCAGTCCTGGCACACTGGGCACAGAGAGTACAGCTTCCGCTTCGGTTCTTCAGTGGAGGATAAGGAAACGGAGCAAAGGTTTTCTAGGTGGTTACTGTGCAAAACAGGTACTAGATTAGCAGAAGTTTACTTGTATGTTGAGCCTGTGATTAATCTTTATCATGTGTTAAAAATTAAACACAAATAGCTGGGCGTGGTGGCTCACGGTTGTAATCCCAGCACTCGGGAGGCAGAGACAGGAGGATTGCCGAGTTCGAGGCCTGCCTGGGCTACATAGTGAGCTCAGGGCCAGCCTGAACTATAAAGCAAGACCCTGTCTCAAAACAAACAAACAAACAAAATTAAACACAAATAATAAATAATACAGTGCCAAATTTTCATTAGTGTTTTTCCTGTTTATAAAAATGCAAATGTGACTGGGTGTGGTGGCTCACACCTATAATCCCAGCACTCTGGAGGCAGAGGCAGGAGGATTGCTGAGTTCGAGGCTTGCCTGGGCTACATAGTGAGCTCAGCGCCAGCCTGAATTACAAAGCGAGACCCTGTCTCAAAAAATAAAATAAATAAATATTTGTACTTCATAGGATTTTTTTTTGAAAAATGCATCAATTTCTAAATGGATTGTTTTTTCTTCTATTAATGAACAATCCTGTTACATCTTGATTTCTGGATGTATTTTTCAAGGTTCCCTTCAGGTGCCTTCTTAGAATTGGAATGTCACAGCACACGAAACTGTAATGTTCCAGGACCAGGTGTGACGTGTGGTGAGATTTGCTGTGGAAGCAGCTCCGTGGCCCGGACCTGCAGGCGCTGGCTGTGGCCTCTGAGGATCGGGTCCAGAGCCAGACAGAGAAGGGAAGCGACGGGAGGCAGCTGAGCTCCACCATGACTCGGGCGGGGCTCGCCGTGGGTCGCTAGACTCGGACGTGTCCTCGCCACTCGGGTCTTCTGTGAACAGCAAAGCTATGGCTTCTGGCGTCAACTGGAACTGAATCACTCCGACCGTGCCTGACGGAGCACGTCGCGAGAGCCAGGTCCGGAGCCCGCGGAGCCCACGGTCCCTGCGGCCTCTGCTCCCGGGCAGTGCGGAGACCCGGGGGCTGACCTTCTGCCTGGGCAGGAGCTGCTGCCGGCCCTGCTCTCCGCTTCTGCCCCGCCCAGGGCGGCTCCTCTGGACACCCGCTCCCCCCTGAATCTCACGCCGCCGTAACCAGTAAGTGTGAAATTGCACAAGAACACACCGAGGGCGCAAGTGTCACGTCTGCCACCCCTTCAGAGCCGTGGCATGAGCTACGCAGGCGGACTGTACCTCGGCAGAACAGGTGCGTGATGCTCACTCGCTCCATGAGGGCAAAGCCAGGAGGGACATGGATCGAAGACATGTAAAAGCCACTCGGGAGATCAAGGCGGCCAGGACGGTGCCACGGAGACCCGAACGAGGGCTTCCCGAGGTGGCCAGAACGGGAGCAGTGGGCTTGGAGTCAGATTCCCGATAGGCTGAGTTTCACTGCAATGAACATGTACAAATACAAAACACTAACTCTGTATTCACTGTATATGATCATACATCGTAGTTATCAGGATAAACTAATCTGAAAGTTGATTTAATAATTCAACTTTCCCTTTAGCAGATTTAATTTCCTTCTCTACATTTTTAGAATCCTGCTGCACCAAATTTTAGTTCAGCATTTCATTGGTGCCTTTGTATCAGGGAATTTCTGTTTTAGAAATGAGAAATTAAGAATTTAAGAACTACAACATAATATATAAAATCCAAGTTGAGTTATAGTCTCTCTGTATTTAGCTGTTCCTTAAATATTGGCCTGGATTCTAGCTCTGCCTATTTTTCTTTTCTAGATTAATCTACTATCCTTCAAGATTTTGCTAAAAATTTTTACGTTAATAGTACATCCTAGCTCCAGTTCAACTCTACAACTTTAAAGTGATACACTAACTATCCACTGTATTTTTAGAAATTATTTTATTCGTTAGACAAATACGCTTAATGACTCCAAGGGTATCATTTTTGCTATGTTACGGTGGTAAGCAAAATACGTCCTCTCCTCGGTGACACAGAACCGGGCTACAAACACCTGAAAAGAAGCATGTCGAACGCTGAACTCATTTTCCTTTCCACAAAGCTTTAGTCATTTTTGTTATCTTAACATTTTATGGAAATTTGAATGTTCATTCTACAAATACGAGTCAGTAATTATTGAGTTTCATTTTTCTCTTTTTCTTTGCCACATACTTGATTTTTTTCCCCAGTATCTAGGTGGAACTACACCTTTCTGCCCACTGGCACCAAGACATCTTGTGAGTTCTGCGTTCACCCCAAACTCACTTTCCCACTCATTTTTCTAATTTACTTCATGATGTCCTGCTTCACTTCAATTCCCTCATTACTTCAAGTATCATTTCATGGGTTTATTCCTCAAACATTTAATGTACAATATTCTGTCTAAAATATGTCAAGATGTTGAAGATACATAGATGAATGAAATACTTTAAATCTCCTAGATTTAAATAATTAATCTAATTCAAATAATTAAATCTCCTAGATTCAATAATTAAAAGTTCACAATTCATCACAAAACCCAGAGGAATCTTCTGGAAGTATCTTTCACATATCGTCCCTTGGCTTTTTTTTTTTTTAAATAACAGCTGTTTTGTAATAGAATTACATGCTATAAAGTCAACTAATTTAAAACATATAATTCAATAGCTTTTTCCATCATCAACTGTCATCAACATTCACCATAAAATATGTTCACAGGGGCAGAAAGAAACCTTTCCTGCCCATTACCCATCCTGCTCTGCTCCTTCCTTTCTCAGCTGTTAGGAAACATCTGGCCAATATGGCTGTACTTCTGGTGTCTGTGGCTTTGACTTGTGTACATATTTGATATAAATGGAGTCACACACTACATGGCCCCTTTCGCCTGTGTATTTTCATTCAACAAAATGTTGCCACGTTCACCTGTGTTATAGCCTGTATCAGTGCTTCAGCCTTTCGTGGATAAATTTCTTTCAATATATAAATCACAGACTGTTTATGGTTTGTCCATGATGTGCATTGGCTGTTTCTGTGTTCAGCTAAAATGAGCAACCTGTATGCACCGTGGGCACCTGCATAGAGCTTCCTGTGTGGACAAAGGTCCTCAGCCAGCTTTGTTCTCTGTGCTATATTATTTCTGGTCCACACTTAATTATGATATTGTGGGATCATAAATGCAAGCTTAATATTTTTAAATAACCAAAATTTTATAAAAATGTCCTATTCTCATTCCACAATCCATAAGCAATGTGTCTGTGTCCCACTTTGATGCCCCCTCGCCAAAGTGCATTTGCTGTTTTCATATCCATTCAAGGGAGCGTGTCAGGTGTCACGTCTGCACCCCTAGGAATGACGGTGCACAGCGTCTGCGCAGGTGCTCACGGTCACCTGCAGGCTGCCTCGGAGAAACGTTCATTCAGATTCTCCACCCATTGTCGTCCTATTGTTGAATTGTCAGAGTTCTTTTTATACGCTGGATGTAAGTCCTTTATTAGATATATGTTATGCAAATATTTTCATCCACTCTGAAAATGCTCATTTTGTTTTTTGAGGGTATCCTCAAGGGAAAAATTTTTAAATTTGATAACTCCAATTTGTATTTTCTATTATCATTTGTGCTTTTGACATTTTTTTTTCAGGAAACAGTTGCCTAATGCAAAGTCATGAAGATTTACTTCTATAACTTATTTTAAGAGTTTCATAGTTTAACTCATGTTTTTCATAAGTAGAACGAAACATGCTCATTTTTATTCTTTCACATGTGAGGACACATGTTTTCATAACCATTCGTGGAAAGGATGAGGTTTCTTTGAATTTTATTGACACTCTTGATAAAAGTCAATTTCACCATAAAGTAGGAGTTTATTTCTTTACTTCTGTCATGTTCTAGTCATCTGATGGGCACCACTGCCACTACCACACTGTTTTGATGGTTGTAACTTTGTACTAAGTTTGACATTGAGAAGAGTGCTATTTTTGTTTTGTTTTTCCAGTTTTGAGGCTAGGATGTGTATGCTGCTGTTATTCTTTTTCAAGGCTGTTTCATATATTCTGGGTCCCTTATCTTCCCCTATGGGTTTATATCACCTTGTCAATGTCTGTTAAAGGCAGAAAAGGCATTTTGATGTGGTTTGCCTGAATTCTGAGGTTCAGTTTGGAAAGTATTTCTACCCTAACATCATGCCTTCTGCTTGCTCTTGTTTCTCCAGCTGCTGGTAGATTTTATTTTTGTATTTGTAATACTTTGGATGTGTGTACCTGGAAAAGGTCCATGTGTCAAAGGCTTTCTTCTCCTTTCTCTCCCTCCCTTTCTCCTCCTCTACCTGCTCTTCTTCCTCTGCTGCTCCTTCTCCTCCTCCCTCCATCTCTCCCTCCCCACTCCCTGGCAGGATGCACTGTTTGGCTACAGGTCCGATGCTAATGGAGTCAAGAGACCATACCCTGGAGCTTCTGAAACATGAGCGAAAGACCCTTCCTCCTTATGTTAATTAGCTCAGATATTCTGTCATTAACAGAAAACTGACTGACACACTCATTTATGTTTTAGTTATAGTCTTTTACATATCACACCTTACTAACTAGACTAGCTGGAGTGGAAACGCCACCATCTTTTTCTTGTAGCTCCTCTCATGTTACTGAATTTTATTTTCTTCATAGTTCACATAACTACATCAATCATCCTTGTTTTTTTTTTTTTTTTTTGAGACAGGGTCTCGCTTTGTAGTTCAGGCTGGCCCTGAGCTCACTATGTAGCCCAGGCAAGCCTCGAACTCAGCAATCCTCCTGCCTCTGCCTCCCGAGTGCTGGGATGACAGGCGTGAGCCACCACGCCTGGCACTGTGGTGTGTGGTATTGATTGCTGGTGGGTGGGAGTCACATTGCCCAGCATTGTATGTGGTTACCAGGATCGAACTCAGGGCCTTGTGCTTGTGAGGCTAGCGCTGGCACCACTGAGCTAAATCCCGGCCCTCAATCATCCTGGTTTTTGTTGATTTCTCTACAGCCTAGCTTCTTAGAATACAGACTGCAAGAATTTAAACAGTGCCTGACACTTAATTTTTTAATGGAAATGCTAAACGTGCTTGCATGGGTTTTTAAGATACCATCTTCTACATGTCTCTCCAGGACTAAAGTAATGACACTATGATAGAGGCAGGTGAATTTGAACAAGCACCCACATGTCAGGCTTCACAGCTAAATGTTTTACGTACATTATCTAGTTTAATTTCCAACACTACAGACAGGCTCCTCCCTACCCCAGGCTGACAGATAGATGAAGCCTCCACGGTTTTAGACAGTAACTTCATTAATGTCTTCGGTCAACTGACAGAGACAATATTCAAATCCATGTAGACTGAATAAATATTCATTCAAGGATATTAAGTGCCTTAGGCACCGTGCTGTGTGCTATGCGTGCAAATGCTAAGGTCTTCACAGGCTCTGACCTTAGAAGACGACCAAGAAAATGTACAGTGATCTCACTTTCCGGGCAGGTTTGAATCCCCTGCGAACAAGTAGAGTCTTTTTGAACAGATACAGCGATACCAGGCTTGATCGAGACATCATAAAGAAATTTCACTCTTTGTATTTCACTATACACTATGAGACCAGTTTATAGGAGATTGGGTTTCTAGAAAAGAAATTTTAGTTTATTAAAAATAATAAATTACCAGGTCAGCAAATCATCACAGTGGCACTGTGCCTGCCTGGCAAGCACAAAGTCCTGAGTTCGATTCTCAGTACTGAAAAAAAAAAAGAATTAATTTGTCTGGAGAAAGAAAATATCTCTTTTTGATGGGGTTTTCTTCTGCCCTATTCTTTAATGGCAATCTGATACATATTACTAGCCTCCAACAGACCAAGACTCCTCTAGCAGATGAGTTTGCAATCACGAATTTAAAGTCCATGGAGCTCAGAGGGAGCTGACGTTATAAAGATGTAAAAATTAATCAAATAAGATAGATTCAGAGTAATGCATTTTGAGATATTCCTGAGACAAGACCTGGGTCCCAGGGATGTTTCATGACCAGCTGGTCCGGCCAGGCATCCTGAACGGTGCGGTTCTCTGATGGGCACAGGCAGGAGGCCGCTGTCCTGGCTCCTGGCTCTCCTGAGGCCCGAGAATCAGTTTCTCCCTCAAAGTCCCTCTGCTCCTACTTCAGAGAGACGTCCACCGTCTCCCCCCACGAAAAGCTGCCATCTCCCTCTTTGTGAGAACAATCAAATCGACACACACCAGAGGATAACCCCTCAAATGAACTCACCACAGGCTTGTAGTCAAAATGACAATTGAATAAGAATTCTGCTTTTATCTGATGTCAGTCTTTTGTTATGACTGTGACCTTATTTTACAAATAAATTGGCACGTAATTCCGCCAATTTTTCTTCCAGATTTCTTAAAATTTTTAATAAAAGCAATTAGTGACTTCGATGGAGAACTGGCCATATTCCAAATCCTTTGAGAGCTTTGCAGTGTGTCCCCAGAATCTAAACCAAAACTTCCACCTCTCTGCGCAGGTGATGCATTTCCACATACTTGCCGCTTGGTGGCAGCATAACAAAGTCGCTGGGCATGTCCCGGACTTCACAGAGTTTGGCTCCTTACGGTTACTTTTTGACATATAAAAGATAGGCTTATCTATCTATCTATCTATCTATCTATCTATCTATCTATCTATCTATCTATCTATCTATCTATCTATCATCTATCCATCTATCATCTGTTTTTTGCATTTGAATGTGATATTACTAATAAAAATTATACTTACATTAGTGTGGTGCTTACAAACAACTGTTTTTATCCCAGCACAGGGCCTGAGTTAAGAGTTCAGACTACAGAGATGAGCAGGGTCTCTACAGAGACAGAACTGTGTCGCCCACAGCTCTCCGGTGTAGCTCGCAGCGCCAGAGACTGTGGCTGTCTTCGGAGATGGCTCTGGAGAGACGTCAGCCATGTGGAAGGACATCATGGGGTCCTACAAGCAAGTTTCTAGGCGTGAAGGTCTAACTTCTTTACAACCAAACATGTGTAAACAAGGCTAAAAGATGTATGAGCCAAGTGAGGGGAGGAAAACAAGAAAATGGTGCAGAGCTTCGATCTGTCTGGAGTCAGGACACACCCTGGAGTAAGAAAGACCGAGTGCGTCCAGCTTCAGGACACCAAGCGCTCAGGCCCAGAGAATGCCGTGTGCGTTTAGTACGAGGGAGGATTTCACCTGATAGTTTCCATGAGGAGACGGAGGGAGAAGGTGAACGCTATCATCAGTAGCTTTTTGACACCAATATGGCGACAGGTTTGTTGTCTCTTTTCATATGACTCTTTTCTGCAAAGTTTGAGAGCTTCACTTTGTAGTGTAACTCCCCAGTGAAGTCTCAGGGGGCCTCAAACAGACGGGCTCAAGCAGTGTTTGGGGCAGGGCTGCAGCCAGGGGTAGATTTTGAAGTAAAGTAAAATGTGCCGAATAGCACATTCCGAACAGTGTTCCTCAAGGGCCACTTCCCTTGGGCGCCTTCACAGGGATCCCAAGTGTGGAAAGACGAGCACTCAGAGAACCGAGCGGCCTCGGAGAAGGCCTTGCGCTGTTCCCACAGAGTCAGGGCCCCAGGCCTGCCTCCCACGCCATGCCAGCGCTTCTCAGCATCGGGACTCAGAAGGGCCCAGCGCGCCCGGCCCGGGCAGGCTCTCCGGAGCGAGGACCCCGGCCGCCAAGAGCGAGCTGCTGGAGAAGCTGAAGACCTTCGGCCCTGGAGCGCTGGCGGTGGCAGGAGCAGGGGCCCCGGCAGCCCTGAGCCGACTGGTGGCTGAAGTCGGAGACACTGATTTCCCCCGAAACGACTTATCTTTGTTGTAGTTCATACTTGCTAAAGATATTGCAGGATGTACTGGTGGTCATTAAACAATATTACTTCAATTACACATGAATAGTGCTCTTTAAATATTAATATTTTTAATATTTCTTCAGAGTCCATTAACCTCAAACTTGGTGCAGTGGGAGAGAATCCCACAGAGAAATAATTTATGACAGTCATTTATAATGATCTCTTTAACTGTATTCTTTAATACTTTATATCCAGCAGCCCTAAATATCAATACCTTCTATAATTTCCTTTAAATGATTTCCTTAGAAAGCATACATTCAATAATGTTTAAATGATATTTTCTAACAGCCTGGTACTTTTGTAGATAAAATTAACAGATCCTAATAGTGAGGTCACTTATGATTTAGTCTGTTAAAGGCCTTCGTAGGGAAATAATTATCTAGGGCAAAGTGTTCTCGTTAATTCTAAGTTCGGATTGAAACAGATCCCTCTGAATGTACTTTTCATCACGGATATTAGTGAAGAACAAGAAACTGTCAGGCTTAGGTTATCTGAGTGTTCAGAAGAGCTCAGGATGGTTTGTCTGGGATTGGGTTCAACAGCAAAGTGTTTGGCTGCCAAGTGCAGGAACATAGGTACCGGCCTGGAATCGCACACACACCACAAAAGCAGGTACTTCCTTTGCATCACTGGCTGACTATGTGATCAGATGAATTTGAGCAGAGAATCCATAACTGAGCTTCACCCATGTCTCCACTAGCACTTAATATTCCTTCAAAATATCTAGACACAAGAATACCCCCAGCTAATATGTCACCACATGCGCAGAGGGCCCGCGGCCAAGAGCAGCGCCGTTTACAGACAGCAGAATTCCGAATGACACTGAGGTCAGCTCGCCTTGTCTCCCATCTAAAACGTGTCTGAAACACATGTTGGTTGCATCGCTGGGCCACGTCTCCTTCTGTCTGAAAGAATGAATTCACACATGTACATATATGTTGTTTAACATATCAAATAGGAGAGCCAGCGCCACTGGGCTGGAAGATCGGTCCTTTCGGAAGAAGGTGGCTGAGAGAGACACAGGGTCCTCCTGCGAGTCTTTTCCCATCACCACCCCTACCCAAGCGAAGCCTGGCACAATCCCGGAACAAGATTTTAACAAAAACTGTCTAGCTGACAAATCTCTGCTGTGCCAATGTATCGGTCTGAGGTGTGTGTGAATGTACACATGTATGTGTGTGTGTGCATGTGTGCTCATGCGCGTGTGTGTATTACATGTGTGTGAGTATACTCAACACCCAAACCATCAAAGCAAATACAAACTCAGGGGTGGGCGGGGTGGGGAAGAGAATGACTGACGATGGCGGCCTGCGACTTTGTGAACCCGGCCGCGTGAGCTACGCTCTGACTTCCACAGTGGCTGGGAGAGCAGCGGGAGGGTGGGAAACACTGGACTAAAGCTCCCGGGGCAGCTGGTTCTTCCGTGACCCCGCCAGGCTCCAGCACTGAGTGACCTCAGTCTGAACAGTCCATTCCGGGACCCTGAGCCCTGGGCAGGGGTGGCGCATGTGCCAAAAGACATCCATGATTTAATCTGCACTCTACAGGCCTTCCTTTCTCCTCTAGTAAGACCAAGAAGGAAGCGCTAGATTGATACTACCCATGATCTCCCCGGGAGCAGAGCGTTACATAAGAATTCCTGCATGTACATATATGAATTCACACATGTACATGTATGTTCATGCAATCAATGACATATGCCATCATAAACCTTATTCCCGACCAGTTTTATTCATTATTAAATCTTACATATGTGCTTCCATCTCAAACTTAGAATCAGTTTGATCAGATCACTGTTCAACATCTCATTTTGATTTTTATCTACTATGTAGACACATAGCTTTTCACTCTAAATCACATTATCTTTAGAAGGTGCAAATGCTCCTTCAGCGAGCTACTTGCAAGGCTTTAAAAATTAAATATTTCTGTAGTACCATGTTGCTCTTATCATTCAACACAGAAACATAGATTCTACTGTACTTTCAAATTCTTCTTGTGATTTTTGCAGAGATGGGCACTTGACTTTAAATATATCAACTTGAACTTGTCTCTGCTGAACTTGACTTTAACAGGAAACCACATCTTTTCCTTTTCACATACATCTTCTGTGGTTCTGGTCTGGGAGGGAACTTCCAGTAGTTTGAAGGTAAGCACCGAACTGCAATCCTTCAGGAAATTTCTGTGCTGTTATTTACATATTCTGAGATGCTATGAAGTAAAAAAAAAAAAAAAAAAAAAAAAAACAACAACGAAACAAAGCTCTCATAACACCTGCAACTACCTAGAGCTCTTTAAACACTTCTGTTTAATTTCACTGTTCTGTACTTGAATTTTGAAGCTGCCAACATAGGTTTGGTGTGAAAACTCATCGTAAGGGTGACTTGAAAAATCTACAATCTTACACTGAGCAGCAAGAGTGTGAGGAAATTTGCAATCTGTGTTAGAACAAAATAAAAGCTACCATGGTGTTACTGGGTCTGAGATTCCACAGGGTGCTTCACTCTAGGCAATCTTTAAATGGATGCTTGGAGACGTGGTCCTCAAAATAGCAGCCCAGAACCATAGTTGCAATTTGCAGGGCCAGATGGACACAGTTTTAATATTCATTTCACAAAGAGGCATGGCCTCCTGACCTCCTTTATTGCTGGCCAGGTCCCTGAGTTATTTCCAGTTAGTGACATTTAGTAGTCTAGATGAGGAGCTGGGACCAGAAGTCTGTGAAAGGCTTCATAAAAGTTCTCTCTAGACAAGCAAGTTGTCAGACAGGGGGAAATGTCTGTGCTGTGCCTCTCTGTCTTCTCAAGCCCTACCTGGCTCCTGGGCCCACTGGCTTTTCTCCAGTGTCTCCTCTATGGAAGAAAACGGAAGATGCAGTTGGACCTCTGCATGTTCCTTATCAAACAAGAGACAGCACATGATGTGAACTCAGGGGCTCAGGACCTGTGGACAAGGGTTTGCGATAATTTCTGGAATCTTAGATGCCCCTATAGACATTGGTCTTTCTTGAAGAGTGTACCCCAGCATGGGATGTCGCATTGTAGGGGTTCTAAAAGCTATGTCCGTCACACTCAACACGTGGGGAAATACTTTCTGAAGCAACTTTTAAGGGTTACCATTTTTGACTAAAGATTAAGACCAGCCCTTCTCCAAAGCATACGAACAAACATGGCTGAAACACTAGATCCATTTGTGTCTTTCTGAGTTTCCTAGAAATTCAGGGGTTTTATTTCATGCACATGTCAAAATTATGGCTGAATAATCCTCTTATAATATTATGTACTGAGGTGGGAACGGAGATGGGAAGCTGACTAGGAGATGAAATTTTAAAATAAAACCAGTCCAGTTCAAAATGACACAGGAAACCAGAACGTATTCCTGTATTTATATATGAACAATGCTGTTTGATATTATAAACTGATTTTGAAATGATTGTAATAGGAAACAGACAAATCGTTATATTTTACGTAGACATCACCTTGGAAATATTGAAGCTGCCAACACGTGTAGTTACGTTTTCCCACGGCTCTGCTAACACAGCCTGCTCGCCCCTGCGGACCGGACACGCGCTCCCGGCGGGAGGAGAGTCACGTGACACACGGGGTGCCCCGGGCCCTGGGTCGGTTTCCCAGCCCGGTGGCCGCGCTGCGCGGTTGGGCCGCAGACGCGGAGACGATTCAGTGGTGCAGGCGAGACTCTTCCCTGCCCACCCCGTTCCCTCCTCCGAGACACTGGCCGCCAGGGCCACCGCCTCGAATCCCGCGCCATCGATCGTGCAAGGTGCCCGTGTCTAAAACCCAGCAGCGGCTCGTCTAGGAGGCCGCGCACACTGAGCCTCTCATTGCTTCAAGCCATTTGGGAGCATATTTTAGGAATGACAATATAAAGAGAACATTATTCAGATTCATCAATGAACGGGAACAGTTTGAGTCACTCGCACCTGAGGGCAGTACTGCTGGCCCTCCCTTGTCTCTGCCACCCGCCCCTCAGAGGGAGCAGCCAGCTGCAAAGGAACCATCATTTCTTTTCTGAAGAAAATCAGGGCTACATTAAAATCAGAAAATCCCAGTATCAGCCTGTAAGAGTAAAGTTCACTACAATTATCTAGGAGAATTGCCCAGAACACTAATAAACTCTGAATTCATTCCAAATTCAATACTTTAAAAAACTACCCTGAATAAAAAAATTCAGTGACCAAAAAAAAAAAAACCAAAGTTTCAGTTAATTTTTTTTTTTTTTTTTTGAGACAGGGTTTCACTTTGTAGTTCAGGCTGGCCCTGAGCTCACTATGTAGTCCAGGCAGGCCTCGAACTCAGCAATCCTCCTGCCTCTGCCTCCTGAGTGCTGGGATTACATGCATGAGCCATCACACCCGGCACTGTGGTGTGTGGTACTGACTACTGGTGGGCATGAGTCACCATGCTTTGTCTTGCTGTATGTGGTTACCAGAGATCGAACCAGGGACCTTGTGCTTGCCAGACAGGCACTGGAACCACTGAGCTAAATCCCTGGCCCCAGTTAAATTATTTTATTCTGATTTATTCCCTTTGCTCCTTCCCCCGCTTCCTTCCATTCCTAAATATATGCAAAGCTATGACCACAAGTACACATCCTGTTCTCTGTCAGCGGTTCTGTGATACCTCATTGTTTCTCTGTTTTTGTCACAATTTGCTTAATTACATTGTCATACTTTTTATTTATCTGACGGTCTTCATATGTATGACATACAGTCTGATTACTCCAAAAGTTATACCTTTCAGGGTAAAGAAGAAGAAAGGGCAAGAGAGGGACATGAAATTGTATGATTTATGTTAGAGAAGAAATTGGTTCAGAGTTTTATTGGTTTGTTTTGGCTGCATTTTCTTTATGTTTTCTACAGAGAGTTTAAAAAATATATGTACTGCATCTTGCAGTTTCTTTTTAAATTAAAATGTGATGGATTTTCCAACTCACTTTCCTGTTATTGAACTTCTGTTAAGGACATACATAGTAGCATGAGATAGAATCTTTTTTAAAATTTAGGATTTCAGGTATCCAAGTGTTACTGGCGTCAGTGTGTAACTAGCTGATGATATGATTACAGTGTGACATAAAATCTAACTTACCAGGGAGCTCATTGTTTATGGTGTTTATCCCACCACTATATAAGAAAGTCGCTAAAGCAAACTTAGGTTCCTAACTGTGGAAATAGTTTTTCTTCCCTCCTTGGATGGTCTCAGGAAGCCTGGTTAGAACAGCTTCCCAAGAGGGGGAAGCATTCGGGTGTATCTGTGTGTGGTTCCTCACACCAAGCCCTGAGGTAAGTGCTCTGCGGACGGAACACCTCACCGGTACATGAGGCAGATACAGCATTTGCTACCAAAGCAACCCGAAGGGGCAAAGGGTGGTCTTGCTCCAAATTCAGTGCACACGGGAATCACCAGGAAACCTGCTGGAATTCCTATTCCAAGCTCCTCTACAGAAAAGCCGTATCAGGAAGTCTAAAGTGAAACCCTGGCATGGGCATTTCAACAAATACTCCAGGAAATTCAGACGGATCGAAATAATTTTAGATCACGCTCTGTGTCAACAACGGTAAGTGAATCATCAGCAGATAGAAGTTCTGAAGGGGGAGTTAGTCAAGCAGAGAACTGACGGAAAGGGGATCATTAGCAAACAAAACCAGTATTTTTTCCTCTCTCCCCGGGGGAGGAAGCAACCAGAAGGGGATTCCCACGGGCTCTCCCGGGACACTGGACGCTCCGTCACACCCGTGACCCTGTACGAAGTAGAACTTAGTCCCCTGAGCAAGCTGCCCGCGCTGAAGCCGGTTACTCCGTCTACAAAGGATGTCAAATCGTCTGCCTTTCTCCCACGCCACGGGCCTCTTTCTTCTGAAGTTACTGTCATAAACGAAGCATTCCCATATTTCTCCCACAGTATTAATACACCCAGAGCTGCTGTCTACAATTTATTTCTGTCTAAAACAAATACTCTGTACACTCTTCGCTTTTGTATTTCCATGTTTTCTTCATGCCCTTTCTGTGGAGATTTCCCCCTCGCCCACAGAGCTCCTCACAGAAAGGTCACCCGTGACTTGTACGTAAAATCCGTGGTCAGGGCCAGTCTTCTTACCCGTCCCACGGGGACCCGGCCCATTTGTTCCTGCCAGGTCAGAGCAGCCACGCTGCTCGGCTCGACCGCTGCTTGTCTCCCGAGTCGCGTGGCCCCCGCTGCCACCCCGCACCGTGCTGACCTTCCCGGGCCCTCCGTTCCCACAGCGTCCCCGTGCGCGTGGCCCCCACACGCGTCTCCGGCCGAGCCCGCCTCCCACAGACCCCAAGCTCCCCTGCTCCTAGCTTCTCTCAGTGCTCAGCGGACGGGTCCAACTTCACATTTGCAGATCAAATCCCTAACCTTTTGTCCTCCTGTCCCCTGTGGTCTACACTCTTTCCTACCTAGAGTGCCTGCTTTTTGCTTCACTTTGCTCAACCCAAGATTCTAGGGGTCACTCTGTCCTTGTCTGTCTGTCACACCCTGTGTCTGATCCATTTGTTAAAACTTCAAGGCCTCTAAAACATTAATATCCCTACTACGACTCAGAGCTTCTTGCCACCTCCTCTGCTAACGTGGCCGTCTGCAGCCTTCAGATCTTCTGACGAAGCAGCAGTCACATTGTCTCACTATTCTGTCCCAAATCCCCAAGTTCTCTCCCACTCAGAGTCAAAGCCAAACCCTTAGAATGACCTTCAGTGACAAAATTAAGTCAAGTGAATTCAAAACATTCGGTCAGTGAGGCCGGAGATTTAGCTCAGTGGTGCCGGCGCCTGCCTCACAAGGACAAGGTCCTGAGTTCGATCCCAGCAGCCACATACAATGCTGGGCGTGGTGACTCACGCCCACCAGCAATCAATACTACATACTACATACCACATACCACATACCACAGTGCTGGCATGGTGGCTCACGCCTGTACTCCCAGCACTCAGGAGGCAGAGACAGGAAGATTGCTGAGTTCAGGGCTTGCCTGGGCTCCATAGTGAGCTCAGGGCCAGCCTGAACTACAAAGCGAGACCCTGTCTCAAAAAAAAAGAAATAGTTCTTAAACACGTGGTGTGTAATACCATCACCATGTCATTATTAGGCCTTCTGGAGTGCACACAGACCTTAAACTAATTAATATCCAAACCCGGCGTGGGATCCGGTGCGGAAGTAACACGCCTTGTCGCGCAGCAGGGCTGTGGTGACCCCCAACAGCTAACTGCCGCCTCCTTAAGCATCGTCAGCCGGGACACCCCTGGTCAGGGCTACATCTGAAAATGTCTCTACAGAATTTCAGTGAAGTAACATTTTTTTGTTTAAATCACACGGAAGACTTTCTAGACAGTACCTTTTAAACTTGTCTGAGAAAATGCAGTGATGGGCATCTTTTCCCCACCCCCTATCTTAAAGATTGATAGCGTCAAGTGAAAACATACAGACCTTGGACTCCATTCGGGGTTTACCAGGGCACAAGCATGCTACTGCTGAAAGTGCTATTTCTTGCAACCCTTTGTGAATGTGTTACACTTAATGAGACAGTAAAGAAAAATTCAAGAGTCAAACTCCACTGCCTGAATTCCAGTTATAATGTGATTTCTAAAACTCATTTAAATAATATCATGTCCGCATATCTGCTCAACACCATGGTGTTCCTGTGAGTTCTGTACAGTTCTTGGTTCACTGACCTATCTGTCTCCAAATTAGATCTAGTGATTATTATAAAAGTGTACATGATGTAGTTAATTCCACTACATTTTGTTATTAAAATCTAGTGATGAAATGCTCATTAAAAGATGCATTGAAGAAAACTTGAATTCAAATAAAACAAGAAAAGTTATAAAAACTAAGATGAAGACAATAAGGAGAGTCGCTTCTGTTTGTTCATATAAAGGCTTTTATTTAAGGGACCTGTCAGTTTAACTTCTACTTTGCAAAGTTCAGATTAGTCTGATAACAGCACCAATTTTGACACTTTCTTTCTTCCCCACACACTTCACTGAATAATTTAAATATACTGTTTGTTTAAAGCAATGTCCTAGGATCCAGAATTCTCTCAGACTCAGAGAAAACATAATATGTACTGGCACTCTTACCTGTGCACATGCACGGGCAGCATCCTACAGGACTGTGGAAAACCATGTCTGAGGGGAGCTCAGGGGATGTCCGTCATTTTCCTTCCTGAGACACGATCCGTCGCTCTCCCCCAAGGAGTCTCCCCGTCCTCTCCTGGGGATCGTGTTCACCACCCGCCAGCACTTGGTCTTCTGTTGACAACGGGCTAAGCCAGCCAGCACGACAGTTAGCGACGGGGGTGGAGACGCGCGTGCTCCTGAAGCGCAGTTGGTGAGGTTCGCAGCCACTGTTACTGGGACTCATGGAGATTCTTTTTCTCTTTTCTTCTGCGTTTAAAGCAGGACACTTAGCCCAGAGCTCCCTGGCAGCATTTGGGGGCTATCAAAGGAGAAGCACCAAACATGAACCTACGCACAGACAGTGAAAGGGCCAGAGAGAAACCAGACTCTGCTTACATCCTGGAGCCCCGGACAAAGCCTGCCCACCCCGAGCGCTTCTCTTAGGGGACATCCAAACCCTTTCGTTGTTGAAACTGGTTTGGCTTGGACTTTCTGTGATATATGACACAGTTTTCTAAATAATAAAACATGTTTGGCATTGGAAAGTCTAAGCACACCATTAAAAAGTATACGTTTGTAAGAGGAGCATGAAGATTAGACTTGATTGATTTAAAAATAATCTGAGGCCGCCAATGCGATATTCAGATCCGATGATTGTTGGGCTGGATTTGGATGCGTGTTCCTTGGTCCGGCAGGAGGGGAGCACAGCACAGGTGTGCCAGAGACCCTCGCTCCTGTTTCTGAAGAGGAAGCAACTTTCACCTGCCCAGTAAACTGTCTAGAAGGGAGTGTTGAGGCTGCGAGGCGGGGCGGTGCTGCTGTGCCGTGGGGAACCGGGTCCCGGGGCGTTGGGCAGAGCGGGAGGTGAGGGCGGGAGACGGGCTGGAGTCAGGGAGGTGGACACGGGGTGAGGACGGCTGAGGGGGTGGACGGAGACAGGACAGGGACCGTAGCTTTGGTGATGGTCAAAACACGGCCGTGACAGGGATGCGACTCTGGAGGAAGGAGAGGGCGTGGTTTGAGCCCTTCTGCGGTGGGAGGCAGGTCACGGCTGACAAGGAAGGAAATCGTGGGCCGTGAATGTGAGGTGCGTGTTCAGCTTTTATGGGGGAAACTGAGTTCTGTGTCTCAGTCCGTGTCCAGGTGCTAAGCACACAACATCGTGGTCGGGATAAGCCAC